>NSMO01002994.1:0-18269 GCA_002588565.1 Coelastrella sp. UTEX B 3026
TTGTTGACACCTTGTGAATCTCATGCATGTCATTTCATCACAGCGTACCATCACAACATTGAAGTCCCCATACAATTTTGGCTGAGGCAGAGGTATCAGAGGGGACATAGGCGGCGGCGAAAGGAGTCATCACGGGGTGCACATAGTATATTAGCTGCCAAGGCGTTGAGTGGATGTACACGCTTACAACAAAACGAACACCATTTACTAGGGTTTAAAAACGTGTATAAGATGGATTTGCCAAACGCTGCCATATCACTTACAGCATGCACTTTGAGCCAGGTTGTGGGTGGTGGTGGGCTGAGCATCAGCAAGTTGACGACACTCCATTCACCACGGGCCGCCAGCTTGCCACCTGGCAGGGCTTTGCCCTTCAAGATGACCTGCAGTAAACATGTGGCAGAGACAAAGATAAGCCCTCTAGGTAGAGTGAAGCAAGCAACACTTGCTTGCACGCTGGAAGTGGAACAAGTGCGAAGCTTTAGCATTTTAGACGTGTCAATTCGATACTGCGGGTTGCACACACTTGCTTTGTCTAGGGGACGCTGGCATGCAGCAAGCGAGTTTCATCTTTGGATATTCCCAGCCGGCACCTGCCGTGTTGAAGTCTCTGGAACCAAAGGCCTCACACATGCTCGAGGTGCTTCATCAGCAGACCAGTGTGGTGCAACATGTTAGCACACGCCCACCTAGGTCAGATCCCACCCACATAGCTGTGGCACTGGCAGTGTAGAATGTCGGGACAAGCATGAGTAATATTAAAGCTCGAAGCGGAAACGAGATAGCTACTTTCCAGGAGAGCCAAGTATTTTTAAACACATGGGTTGCCCTTGAGCAAGATAGCTACTTTCCAGGAGAGCCAAGTATTTCTAAACACGTGGGTTGCCCTCGAGCAAGATAGCTACTTTCCAGGAGAGCCAAGTACGAAATAAGCCCTCGAGCAAGATAGCTACTGTCCAGGAGAGCCAAATATATAAACACTTGGCTCTCATGGAAAGTAACTATCTTGCTGGAGGGCTTACTTCAAGATGGCTAATGCAACCTGTTCTGGACTATTTGCAAACGCTGCAAGCTGCTAGTACCAAGTCCCACCTCAATGATAAACTTCTTATCCTGTAGGGGCCGCTTTGTTGTAAACACAAACTGCTCCCGGAACACAGCAGCTCCACCCGGCCTCAACCTCACTGGATTGCTCTCAGCATACTGATGCTTGCCAAACCGCATCCTGGCTAAAGCATACACCGGCTCAGCAGCCAAATGCTGCTGCAAGAGCTGCTGTTGCTGCTGCTGTATCCGGTTTTCCTCTGCTATGCCCCCGTTACTGCTGCCTCCCCCTAGGAAGTCCAACAAGCCGGTGCCCGACCCTGCCACGCTGCCTGGTGTGCTGGCAGCCGAATCTTGATGGTACGCTCGCACGACTGCTGCAACAGCAGCTTCTAAGGAGTCCTCCATGTCTAGGCCACCGGAGTTTATGTCTGACCAACTCTCGCTGACGTTGCGGTGTAGGCGGCGGGCCTGGGGTTTTGACTTGTTGGCTTGCTGGAGGTATTCCAGGTACCAACTGCTGCCCAGTTGCACCTCCAGCAGGGACACCTGTAGGACACAGTAGCGATTTTCCATCAGGGTTGGGTTGCTGATTTATTGATTACGATGTCTGTCACCTCATGTTGCCAACTTATTGCAGCCATTGCAAGTTGGGTCAAGCAACAGCTGAAGGCTGATTGCCTTGCAACTCCAGCTGGCTGCTCAAGGAATGCAACTGCAGGATCCCTCGATCAGTCCTTCATTGCATGGCACTGCAACCAGGCTAGATGCTGCAGCTGCTCCTTGGGGGTTGGCTAGGTAGCAAACACCCTCAAGCTGGCAAGCAACGCCGCTGCTTTACTGTGACAGTGACTGAGCCATGCCGCAGGTGTGCTGATCAACTGTGCCCAAATTCTATCCACTAGAGACCAGGCAAGAGGGATTTTCAGCTGGGCTGCCATGTATATGAGGTTTAGTTACCTTGATGTATACTATGCATGGCTCCTCATAGAGAGTGCCCAGCTTGGTGTGTGTCACTACTGGAGGCACCTGCAGCCACAGCACAGTCACTCAAGGGGTGAGGGTAGCAGATCGAGTACTTGCAGCGCACTGACAGGCTAAGTGGGTGCTAGATAATTTGTGAGAATGGGCGCTAGCCAGCAGGTGGCTTTGGGCCACTTTCCTGGGTACCCCTTGTTTACTATCCTCCCCCACTAACAGATGTTTTGAGCACATCGGTCATTCAACAGACTTTCTGCAACATTGACAGCAAGTGATTGGGCTGCGGTATCCGCTAACATATCAACACTGGCTATGTACACAGGAACAGCACGCAGTCACTAACACTCCATCTCAATGCAATCACGGTCAGCATGCTGCAACAGCTGGTGCACAGAGTGCACTGGAACCCTGCTGAGAAAGAAAACTTGCAGACAACTGCCCACACACCAACCTTGATTTCGCCGGGTAGCAAACAGAAGCTGACTTTCTCGGCGACATCAAACGCATGATTCCTCCAAGTCGGTGCCCACCACAGCGACACACGCACAGTACCAAGCTCCGGGTACCTGGGCTTACTGCTGATCAGCGCTGCTGCATCCTCTTTGCTGTCTCCTGCACTTTGCTGGCCATGTTCGTCATGTGGTGCAAGGTAATGCCGCAAAGAAGGTGCCGACGTTAGAGTTGATAAGAGCTGAGTTGATAACGCCCGTTGTAACCTGCTGCCCGGTGATTGCTGGTCTTTCTGTTGTTTGCTGTTGTCTTGTTGCTGCTTGCTGTTGTTGGTGCCGCTGTTGCTGTTTTGCTTCTTCTGCTGTTGCTGCTTTGGTGTCTTGATGTCTTTGAGCTTGCGGATGTTTCCTGGGTACAACTGCAAGTCCAACTCAAGGACCTGCAAACACATTCGGGCAGGCAGCAGCACTTTGACATACCCGCAGTGGTACTACCGAGTACCCAGACAGATGCAGCGGTGTGGTTGACATACTAGTTGCCATGTATCTTTAGGGCCTAAAGTCGACCAGCTACCACCCACGCTGCTTACAAATGCACAGGGCCGTAGATAAGCTGCTCTGGTGAATATCGCCGCCAGCGTTGGGAACCCAGAGAGCAGGAGTTCCCACCAGCACTGCCTGCACCAAGGCAATGACCCCAGCAAGTGGAATACTTCATGCCACCCAGGCGTCACTAATATAGCAGGTACCCTACATTACCTCTTGTGGCTCGAATGCCAGAGCATTGATGTCGATGAAGCCCCTGCCCAGCAGCTCATCTGGTCGCCAGAAGTCCCAGGCCCAGACCTCTACTGCCAACTGACGCTTTGCTGCTGACACCTCACTCCACTCTACGTAGAACTCTTCACCCCAATCAGGGTCTAGGGTCCTGCAGGACAGGATTCAGTGGCCGTGCGATACATGAAGCGCGGTGTCAGTACTGCTACAGCTGTGTCTTGTCGTGTATGTGCTGATCCAACACACCTGGCTTGAAATTTTGGTTTCTCGCTTGCAACAGAAGATTCGAACACAAGCGTTGAACACACGTATGCAGCTGGAACGCTTATCATCAGCTCACTCTGTCAACTGTCCTAAAGATACAACGCGCTGAGCACATGAATTGTTGCTTTTGCTGATATCCATGCAAACTCTGTGTGCTCGCGTGGCGGGTCTAAACTACAGTGGCACGCCACATTATGTGAGGTTTGAGCTGGTTTGTTGTGCAGGAAGAAACTATGCCAATGCTGGGTTCCTGCAAATGCAACCCAGCTACATCGGGAAGTTCAAAGTATCCCCTAATCAGATTAGCAGAGGCTGACCTTCTCTGCGTTGCTGTTCTGTGTATCGCCGGGCCGCAGATGATTTTGCAGTAAGGATCAGGCAGCCCAGCCCTAGTGTCTGAGGATAGGTCCCTAGCACACAGCACCTGCAACCATCGGGTCCGCCAGGTCATATGCCTGCTTGCTGTTGACTAAGTGTGCATATATGCATGATGGCCCAGTAGAACAGTATCAACGTGTTGAAATGTACGAGGCAGTGAACATCAGATTTAGCTGCAGTGTCAAGCATCCAGCATATGCTGTTGTTGAAGCCTGGCTCACTCTGATGTGCAGGTCTAACCCCTTGAAGCTGCTGAACCAGTCGTCAATTGACACCTCCTTGAGCACATCTCGTTCGGTTATGCGCAAAGGATGGGATGCTAGGCTCATCCCACAACGACATCAGCTGGACCGAAGTTTACTGCTATTGCATCGTCAGCAGATGCCAGCAGCCTGACACTGTCCCCGTGAATGCAGAGCAGTTATAGATCACGACAGCAATTTTAGAGCTTGGATTTGTGCTGCTTGCCACCGGAGACCAACAGCTGTAATTCGAATCAGGCAAGGAAAGGGTAGGGCACAACACACTAGTGTGGTGGCCTTTGCAGGTGCTAGCAGTTGACTCCTGATCAGTCGTTGGATTACGCTACTAGACGTTCGACTGAGTGGGTGCAACAGTTTGTCTTGGCAGTTTGGTCATCCTCGTTTGTACTGCACGTCCATCGGATCGTCCTTTGAAGCGGATTTTGAAACAACTCCAAAGAACCCCTTCGCCGTCGGTAGACTAGATCCACTGCTGCTTAGCAGCACGAGGTCCTCCTCCAGCTGCCATGGACAGTTTGGACGCCCCAGACATTCCAGACAATCCCGATGTTCCTGGGGTGCATGCAAAGGAGATAGAAAGGGTCGTGCTTCTGCAGCGTCGCCTTGGAGCAGCTAGGCTCAACATCGGCCCGTTTCTGGGTCTGTATGTGGTGCTGTTTGCGGCCTGGTTGCAGCAGTACATCAAGAGCCAGTAAGTCGCAGTCACGCAGCATACCCGGATTGTTCATTCGCGATAGCTGTATAGGAGTTGACAGGTTCGGCAGTCCATCGTATAGCTAGCGTGACAGCTGGTAGCAGTCGCAGCAATGCTGCACGTGATTGCTGCAGCTGGGAAGTTGCAATCAGAAGCCTCTTCTCTTGGCTCTGCCGTTACAGCTAATTGAGCTGATGTCCTGATACACACGCAAAGCCTCTGATTTGCAGGCACCCCGCTATCGTGCTGTATGTGTCAATAGCAGTATCAGTCTTGCACATTCTATCGTTCCTGTTCACGCACTGGAATGTTACATTCAAAGCTCTGGTGAACTACAAGAAAGTAAAACAGCTAGCAGATGCAGAATACGTACAGGTACGCAGCAGTATAGAGAGGATGTAGCTATAAAACAGGGGTTCTTGCAGGAGGCCTACAGTGCAGTTGTGGTGGTGGTGTGCAGGAACAAGCAGCTTACTAGCCACCATGATATGGCACAGTGGCACCTTAACAAGCAGGAAAACGAGTTGCAGCCGTCTGCAGCCTATATATTTTTGGCAGTTGCATGTACCTTGGGCAACCCGCTGTACCGTAGCAGCAGTCCTACACCCTAAAGCTCAATTGTACATGTACAGCGGGCATCTGTGTTGTTGGACCTTTGTCAAATGATACAGTCAAGCCCTTTCTGAGCATTCAGTCAGCAGCCTTGACATAATCACATCCCTTGCACAGCTGGGTATCCTTTATATGGCAATTGTTGTTTGTGTTGTACTGATGTGTCCTGCAGGTCATACCTCACAAGTTTTCAGGCAGTGCTGACATTGTGCCATTGGAAGTTAGACAGACGGTGAGGGCAGTGAGGCAGCTGCTGCTCCCAAGCAATTCAGCTCAGGGCATATCACGCCATTCCACTACAGCTGCGGAACCTTTGTTAGAATGTGTTCGCTCCTGAAAGCGTTATAGCTGGTTTTCAATGGTAGACATCGAATGGTAGTAGAAGGCACAGCCAAACAGCTGTGACTGCAGCATACGCTGACAGCCAGTATCTATCTGCGCATAAGCATGCAGCCAGTATCTATGCAATGGTGGATACAGCATCTCAAACATCCATTTGACTGCAATGAGCACCATGCATACAACCATCATAAACAGTGCGATTGGACTGGCCCGGAACCCGCCACTTCCGGTAGCTATCGTACAATATGGCTGCTTGTACAGCTGGTCAGTCGAGCTCTCAATCTGCCTCCTCTCTGTAGCTTGCAGCGACTTTTCCGACATGAGCAGCTTGCTGACAAACAAAATTGGTTTATACATGCAATTGTTTCAGCAGCCAAGCTGGCAGCCAAGCTGGCAGGTGACCAGTGATCGACGTTGTCTGCTGCCACAGCACACAGTACACTGCATCAACACCAGCATTGCACTGACCCCTCAGTTGCTCATTTGCTATCTGCAGAGGGACCTCCAAACGGGACAGGACCACGTTGAACTGGCATTTGAGTTCCGCAAGCTTCGGTTCACGTATCACCCAGACCAGAACAGCTTCGAACGGTTGAAGTTTCCAGTTCATGAGCCTTTTGAGTACTACCTCAAAGGTAGCGGTTATGGGACACCAGATAAAGTTGCAGCAGCAGTGCAGCAGTGGGGGCTCAACAAGTTTGAGGTGGGTGGAGTCAGCATGGTTTGTGTCATGTCAGGTCGGCTGTGTCATGTGTGCATTCGACAGCTCTAGGTACAGCAAATCGTGCCTATAGGTGATGGCTTTAACATTGAAACACGTGTTTGGCAGGCCTGGCATGAATTGATGGTGATGGCTTCCAGCCTTTCAAAAGCCTTGAGCAAATCAGCAATGTGCTATTGATATCAGATTGGCATGGCAGATGCCCCCTGCATTACTGACTGTCAAAGTAGTTTGATGACACTGCTGGTCGTTCAGAGGTCATATGCCAAGCAATACTAGGCTAGCTGTGCAGACGTGCGGCCGCTGCCCAGCTAGCGGCCAGCTTATCTGGACATTCTGCAAATGCAAATCTGGCCGCTCACCATGTTATCTTCTGTTTGCTATAGCATACTTCGTCATCAATGGCCGCAACTCATGTGCTTGACTTCATCCTGGTGTTGTCCAGACAACCCTAGCAAAGCTTGGCCATCGACCCACAACCCGTCCTAACCTGTGTTGCAGGTTCCTGTGCCCCCCTTTGCCGACTTGCTCAAGGAGCAGATGCTGGCACCATTCTTTGTGTTTCAAGTCTTCTGTGTGGGCCTGTGGTGCTTGGACGAGTACTGGTGAGCATAACACATAGGCTTTTGTCCTTGCCTCACAGTCACAGCTTTTGTTACCGCTGGCCAACTGAAACCCTTATAGTTCAGGCTGCTTTCTGACCTGGGCATACCTATCAGCAGGCAGGATTGAACTCTTGCTTGCCAAGTTGCATTGGTCTTGCCTTGTACAATCTGTACAGGGCTCGGGTACATCCTGCTAGAGTAACCCACCGCAGGTCTGCTGATGGGGACTATCAACGGCAACCCGGGGCGCCTCCGGTGTAGCATGCTGGCACGCCCAAGCCTGCATGTTCAAGGATGGTTCAACAGAGAAGTTGTGTACTTGTCAACGTTCACACGCCTGTGTACGCTAGTGTTGCAGATGCCTTCCATGATATGATTACTGTCTCGGTGTGCTTCTTAGCCCCTGACGTTTGCTGGCAGCTATTCTAATATGCAGGGCACCAGTGCTATTGATGTTCATGGGGCGTCGTGTCTGTGTATGCAGGTACTACTCCATATTCACGCTGGGTATGCTGGTCATGTTTGAGTGCACTGTGGTGATGCAGCGCCAGCGTAATCTGAGGGAGCTGCGAGGCCTACAGACAGCCAAGATGAGGCTGCAAGCATACAGGGCTGGAAAATGGGAGGTATGTTCAGCAATCCCACCTATGTATGTATGCACAATTCTATTCGCATAGAATACCTCCAAACACCTTTCAAGCCAGTCTCATGTGTTGTTTACTTGCTGATGCGGTTCCTGCTCAGCATGTAGTCCAACAGTCCCTAGAGTTTGTGCTGTGCACGTCACAGTTTGAAGCGACCCACTGAAATTCAACGCTGGTTGAACTTTCCATGTGTTGCTTTGCAGGAGGTCCCAGGCGAAGCGCTGCTACCCGGTGACATTGTCAGCATTTGCAGACCAAAGGGTGGCCCAGGAGCGGAAGAACAGGTCATCCCAGCGGGTACGTTACGGACCCGCAGCGGCAGCTGCTCCCTGTGTTTCTGAGCGTCAGGGGGGAGCGAGGTCTGACGGCTGAGCAATGCTGCTGGCATTTCAGCATCGCTGTAAGAGTGCAAGGTCACCAGTTGAGCAGCGATGTCTGAGCTTGATGCACACACGGCTGCTGCTTCTTCAATGTCCACCTTGCACTCGTCATCCCGTCTTACATCATCATTGGATTCCATCGTGCGCTTACATATCTTGTCACATGCCATTGACACCACTCCATATGTATATTAGCCTTTCGTGTATAACAGTGACTTTTGGGGTGTGTTGGGGATTGAAACCCACTAACCGCGGACTTGGGGCCTCAGTTGGCAATGTGCTGCCTGATGCTATGCCGCCTCGCGTATGCCTGCCTGCAGACTGCCTGTTGTTGGTTGGAAACTGCATTGTTGAGGAAGCTGTCCTAACCGGTGAATCCACACCACAATGGAAGCTACCTGTCGGAGGTGGCGGAGTGTCCCCTCACGAACACTTGCACATCAAAACACACAAGCAACATGTGCTGTTTGGCGGCACAAAGCTGCTACAGCATACTGGAGATAAGGGCGCGAGATTGCGGACGCCGGATGGAGGATGCTTAGCTGTCGTTCTGCGCACAGGTGGGCGTTTCGCTGTTCAATCAACTTCAAGTTGATGTGTGCTGTGTCGCTGTTTACAGGCTTTTGCGGTGTTGTTCTACCTTGGAGTTGCTGAAACAGCGCTATGGTGCGATATGTATGGTCTTTGCAATGTTATTCATGTCACAGATAAGAATTCACTCACACTGGTGGTTTGAGTAAACTTGGGTGCGATGTGCCCAAGTGGGGTGCTTCCTGCATCAGAAGCTTTGTTGGCCAGAGACGTCAAGGTGGAATCTGTGCATTTGGGCAACTCTGTACATGTTGCTTTGTGTTGGTTTCGTAACGATGTTGCCATTTGTCATGCATGTGCACACATCCTTATGTTGCAGTGCCTTGAATGACCGTAAGATGTTGTGGTTGGGTTGGATTGGATTGGCCAAGGATGTTATCTCAGCTTTGATAGTAGATTTGTAGCGGGGTATAGCTCTGCAATGATCAACACACGGGACTGAGGCCAGAAAATAACATGTACAAGTCTGTCACCCATCTGCACTTGTTTGGCTGTGGCTGCGCGATTGCACTTGTTTGTCTTTGAAGTTTGGAGTCTGCCTTTTGCCTCCTGCCTCAGACAGCCCCAGGCTGGTGTCGTAAGCTACAGGCCACAATACTTTGCTATATTTGAGGCTCCGCTGTCACTGCTTGCATGAGTGCCTGGTATTCACAGCCTGGGTATGGGCAGCAGCAGGGGTTTGTGCACAGTTTGAGTCATCAGTTGGGGAGGGTTGCATGTTAACCTGTTCGATTAGCCATGGTCTGAGTGAGTTTTCATTGCCCAGGCGTCTGGGCAGTCATGAACAGGGCTCGGCATAGTTGACCACATCAGCGTGGCAACCAGCATGCACTGGTGACAGCGCTTGTTGCCATTGATCCCGGGTGGGCACGCACTTCAAACCCGGGAAATCTCAGCCGCTCCTGTTATTGCATACCTGCAGGATTTGAGACCAGTCAAGGTCAGTTGATGCGCACCATTCTATACAGCACAGAGCGCATCACAGCCAACAGCTGGGAGACTGGGCTGTTCATCATGTTCTTGCTGGTGTTCGCCGTATCAGCAGCGTATTACGTGCTCAAGAATGGCTTACAGGTACATGCACCATAGCGCTTGACAGCAGGCAGTGCCAGTTAACTTTGCAGAGTTTGCTAGCTGTCACTTGCTGGGGCCAACACAGGAGGTTGTTTGTTCACTACTCTGGCTGGATTGACGTGACGATGTTTCGCGTATGCTGCCTCCTGCTGTCACTTGTTGTGCTCATTGAGATCGCATTTTGCGGGGCCTGTTGATTGCACACTGCGGGACAGCAGAGATGCGTCTGCCTTTGGTTTGAGTTGCGTGTTCATGTGTACGCAGGATCCTAAGCGAGACAGGTTCAAGCTAATCCTCAACTGCATTATGATCATCACGAGTGTGATTCCACCAGGTAATCCTGCAAGCCAGCATCGTTCGAAGCTGTGTTGAGCAGTGTGGCAGACCTTCAAGTGTCTCTGGCGTTCATGCAGGACAAAGTACCATTGCAGCTGTGAGCAGCGTGACTCACTGGTGGTGCATGTCACATCAACAACAAAGCCATGGCTTGTGGCAGCTTGTGCATCAGCCTGCAGCCGGACTTGCACCCAAAACAGCCATTCACTTGCATGACACGGATCACATAACTGGAGCTGTGGAATACACTAGTGAAGCTGTGCACTGTGCTCTGCTTGACCTCCGATACTTGCTCGTGTGCTGTCTTGCAGAGCTGCCCATGGAATTGACCATAGCAGTGAATGCAAGCCTGGTCGCCCTGGCGCGCAAGCTCATATTCTGTACAGAGCCTTTCAGGATACCATTCGCTGGCAAGGTTTGTTGACTTTCGGCAGCATGCTTGAGCCCACGTGCAACAGCAGCATGAGCATGCGGCTTGTCCATGAAGTGTGTTCTCTTAGTGCACTTAGTGTTATGCGAAGTATTGGTTCTGCTAGGCGGCCACACACTTGTAGTAATGCATTCTTACCACACCTGGTGTGCCAGGGTATGTATGGTCGACGTGCTCCTTTGTTGTCGACAGGTTGAGGTGTGCTGCTTTGACAAGACCGGAACACTCACAACCGACCATCTCTTGCTGGAAGGACTTGCTGGGCTACCAGAAAGGTGGGCTATGCTTGCATTCCCTATCTGAAACTCCCAAATGCCAGTACATGTAGCTGCCCTGCAATTGCGTTTTGTCAGCTGCAACCTAGTGGGAGGGTGGAGGGGGGGGGGTATTGGCTGCATGTTGGGCTCAGGCATCTTTTTGGTCTATCTGTTGTGAGGAGTTGTCGTCCTTGCCTGGTTTGTTCTGGACACATCCGTTGGCAATATATCAGCAAGTTGCTGCTTCTCAGCTTCTGCAACTCATGAACCTCTTTGCTATCTCAGCCTTGTATTTGTTGGGCTAACAAACTCCACACATTCCAGAATGCGGCTGCCAATTGCTGATTGCCAATCGCTTGGCCTTGTGCTTGTCTCTGCAGGCCACCCTTGGAGCTTGTACTGGATCCCAATCAGATACCTGCAGCAGCAGCAGAGGTGCTGGCATGCTGTCAGAGCCTGGTAATGGTAGACAATGAACTTATTGGAGACCCGCTGGAGAAAGCGGCATTGCAGGTAAAGCTGTGCCTGCTGTCGCCTGTTTGATGCTGTTCATTGTGATTCTGGTGTTGGCTGATGGGTGTAAAAGCTTCCTGAATGAGCTTCTGTTGGTTCACAGCAGCGTTGGTGTCCAGCCATGTATTTGCTGTGCTGGCATGCTGTCAGAGCTCAGATGGCAGACAATGGACTTATAGGCTGAGCATGAGAAGGAAACATGAGCAAGTGTTGTCACAGCGGTACCATTCCAGCAGAAATTTGCGTCTCATGTCTGCGTCTCATGTGAGTAACAGAGTCTGTTTGAACTTGCTCATGTTGAATTTGCTGCACTTGAAATCACTCCTGCAGGCTTCTAGATGGAGCTACAACTCAGATGTGGCTATCTCTCATGACAAGAAGACTCGGGCAAACGTTCTACAGCGATATCACTTCAGCAGCAACCTGCGTCGCATGTCAGTCATAATCGGGCTAGAAGAAGAAGACTCCGTACAGCCTGCATCTGTGGCATTGCTGAAAGGAGCTCCAGAGGTCATTAGGCAACATTGCAAACATGTAAGTAGCCACAGCCTATGCTTGAGAGTGAGGAATTTTCTCAGTTGGCCATGCTCCAGGGTTCACAAATGCATGATGTAACGGCAGAGCAGCAGTGGACCTGTGCTTTTGTTACAGTGCGTGTATCTGGCTGCATTTATAATTTTTAGGTTCAAGGTGGCCTACCTTTTCACCACCGTTGTTGAACGTATTGTCTACTACGCAGGTTCCTGATAACTATGACTCAACCTACAAGCACTTTGCAGCCCAAGGCGCTCGAGTGATTGCCCTCGCGAGACGAGTGCTGCCTCGTGAGCTGACAGCACCTGAGTTGAGGGCTCTGACGAGAGAAGAAGTGGAGAGAGAGATGGAGTTTGAGGGCTTTGCAATATTCCAGGTCAGTGGTGTGGTGTATGCCCAACTGCAACATGACAACAGCACGAAGTCTCGCCGTCTGTGCCAAAACTGGGACGAGCCGGTGGACAGCTGCCCACTGATGTCGGACTGCACTGTACCAGGCTGATTACGACTAGATACCAGATCATATAAGCGAGAGAAGTCACAGTGGAACCTCACCATCTAGAATCTGGCACTCTCCACACCCATTTAAAAACAATGGAAACCAAGAAAGTATGACACTAGATGAACTCAAGAGTCGAGCACTCAACAGCGCTGTGCTGATGTACTTTGCAGTGTCCTCTGAAAGTTGAGTCGGAGCCTTCTCTGAAGCAGCTCGCTGATGCCAGCCACATGCTCGTGATGATTACGGGAGATGCACCGCTGACAGCAGTACATGCTGCTAGCCAGGTCCACATCGTCACAAGACCAGTGCTCATTATGCAACACAAGTGAGTCTTTGTAGGGGTTGTGCATCATGAGGTGTGCATCACGGTGGTTGAGCGTCATTCTGATAGCACTAGTCTGGCTTCGTGTGTACAGGTCGCATCGGGACCGAGTACATGCTGCTGGCCTGATGCACATTGCTGCAAGACCAGTTGGTAATGATGCAACATAAGTGCGCTCAAACGCAATTTGCAGGTTGTAATTGTCACATGCACAAAGGGTCTGTCCACATGAACAACTGTATACCAACACATTATGTGTCCTACCAGCTCAGTGTTGTAGGTGCCAGTGTTTACCCGTGTTTGTGGCCATTGAAAAACTCAAATGGAACGTTCTCACATCTGATGACATCTGGATGTGTGACACTTGATTGTCACAGAGCTCTGCAAGCCGTTTAAAAAAAACAGCTAGTGCTTTGAAGCGATCTGTTTCAAGAAGTTCAGATCTTCGGCCGGGGGGCTATGCTGTCTGCAGGTTGGAAGCAGCAGTCAATGTACCAGATGCTTATCATGTGCCCGAAAGCATCGACGCCGATGCTGAGCAAGTGTACCAACACCATGAGCGCTTAGTGGCGCTCATGCCATGGCAGGCCCCACAATGCACCGCATGTTCGCTCACCGTTAGCTGACAGTGCCATTACCTCTTCATGTGATGTTCACAGGCTTGAGGCGGCGGGTGACGGTCCTGATGCGTATCACAAACCGGGTAGCACTGAGGCGGACGCTGAATTCGAATGGGTGACGCCAAACGAGCGTCTGAGAGTGCCGTTTGAAAGGAGCTGGGATGAGTTGCTGCTGCTGGCATCTGAGTATGACTTGTGCCTGACAGGTGGGGCTGGATTGACGCGCTTTTTGGTGTCGCTCAGTGCTTGGTGGTGTTGTGCTTGACAGTTGCAGTGGACGTAGCGTTGTGAAAGAAGCTGGGCACATGACTTTGACCGGCGAATGAGAATTGATGAACGGCGCACATTTAGCCATCTGAAAGTATGAGCATCTTTCTCCGTATTTGATCTCTCTTAGCGTGCATTGTGTGAGCGATGGCTGCTTGAGCTTTGTTCGAAGCAAGAAAGAGTACACAAAACATCATCAACATGCACATCAGCAATGGCTGGCATGTAACCTTGCGCAGCAGAGGTTGCATGCTCAGCAAACTACATACACGCTTTCCTGAATTAGTCAAATGATTCATCGTCTGTCCCAGGTGATGCACTGGCTCACATTGAGGGATGTGGCCTCAGTCGCAAGCTGATCCCACTGGTGCAAGTGTTTGCAAGAGCTAGCCCGGAGCAGAAGGAGCATGTGCTGCAGGTACACAAGCCAGCTGCAGTACTGCATACTTTGTGTTGCCATTCAATGCATTCGCATTGCATGCTTCCTGCACAGCATGGGAAACCAGCTGTTGTGGCCTTGCTGAGTGGGTGTTCGTGCGTTTTGAGCGTCTTACGAGGCATAGGACCTCTACTGCCATGTGCTTGCTGAGTGAATCAGCAGCTCGTGTGGTTTGACGATCAGGTTGGCATCATAGTTGCGTCACACACCGCTGTCAGGAGTGTATGCACAGCTTGAGAACGTATACACCCTAAGGCATATACAGCCTGTGGCTGTTCTTTGCCAAGCTGTTTGTTTGTTGCAATGCAGACGCTGCGTGCTGCTGGATACGTCACTTTGATGTGTGGTGACGGCACCAATGACGTCGGCGGCTTGAAAGCTGCTCATGTTGGAGTGGCACTGCTTGCACCAAGCGCACTTGCCGAGCAGAAGGTATGCTTTGTGACAACCCAATCTGCTTGTCATTCAGACTACGGCAGACAAAGGGATGTGTGTGTGCTGCTTTTCACCGATTTTTTTATGCGAGGTTGGCGGAGCGGCTGGTACAGGAGTATTACAGCTGATACCGGGTGCACTTGCTAAGCAGATGGCATGGCATATCTAGCCAAGGGAAGGATTGGAAGCAAGAAGACAAGTGCAAGAAAGCTGACATGTGTGCAGACTCTGATATTTGCTGGGTGGAAATCTACTGCATCAAGAAGCAGCAGCAACCATGTTCACTATCGCTTGGCAGTGAAAGCCCATTGCCAGCAGTGTATGTTTTTGACATATCCCACCAAACTCTCCATCTGTTCGCTTTGGTTACTGTTACAATCGATCTGTTTCATCAGCCCACTTGTGACATCTGGTGTGACTCTGCAGCGCAAGGCCAAAGCCGACAAGCTAGACAAAAAGAGCAAGAAATCAGGAGCAGCAGCAGCAGCCCTACCAGCTCCAGGCAGCAGCACACACTCAAACGCAGTAGTGCCTGCCGGTCACAACTACGACACTCGCAGCAAGACCAACAAAGGTGGCAGCCCTCAGCAAGCATCAGCAGTAGATGGAGCTGTGGTGCCCAGCAAACCTGGCAAAGGTGGCTCTAGTAAGAAGGGGGAGAAGTTAAAGCCCGGGCAAGCAATGCTGGAGCAGTATAGAGCTGCCGGGCGGCCGATTCCACCAACTGTGGAGAGGATGGCAGCCATGCTTGATAAGATGGAAGATGAGACGGCTCAGGATGTGCCAATGGTCAAACCAGGTAAGTGCGGGACCAGCTTACCATTTTTTGGTCAGCACCAAACGTATCTGCACGTTGGCCCAACATACACGTGTCCGCGTGCTGTGTGGCATCTGCAGTTTTTGGTCTTCCAGCTCTGCAGTCTTTCCTGATAAACCGTGTCATTGATTTGGATTTTGTTTGTACAAAGATAAGTGGATCCCCTTATCCGTGAGTTTCCTTTTGTGCCAGCTGTTGAGAAAATGGCTGGTATGCTAGAAAGCATGGGGACGACACAGCACAAGAGCTGCTAATTGTCAAAGCAGGTCAGCGTCAGGTGGGTGTATTCTGTTCAACAGCAAAGTGTCCGTCAGTCAAAGCTATGCAAGCTGCCCAGCAGTGGTTATCACCTGCCTGGATCTTTGTCGCAATCTCAGCAAACTGTGAAGGACTTCTTGACATATCCAATCGCTTTGAGTCCGATATTCACCTGGACTTTGGGCCTCGTGCCTGCTGGATGTCGCGCAATCGTGGTGGGTTGCAGTCAACCACGCACGCAATGCGCGTGTGGTGGACGGTGTCAGCCAAAACCTCTCTCGCGACACTCAGGAACAGGTTTAACACAGCAAAGAGGGGTTTATCTTACATGCTTTTGATGCACATATGCCCACTGTTTGAATGGAAAATGAAGAGTGGCCATACTTGTTTGTGTGTATCCTGTAACAATCAGCTGGCCGGGAACACCCCGCTCATGCTAGTGCAGCGAGTCCCTTCACCACCAAGGCTGCTAGTGTGACCCCTGTGACTAGAAGTGGAGTACTACACAAAGCCAGTCACCCTGCACAAACCAGACGTACTGTCACACTCTATATAAGCTGAGCAGCCCATCAAACTCAACTTGCTCCCTTACTTGTTTGTGTGACCACAGGTGATGCCAGCATGGCCAGTCCCTTTACCGCCAAGGCGGCTAGCGTAGCACCCGTGACTGACATATTGAAGCAAGGCCGGTGCACTCTTGTGACGACAGTACAGATGTTCAAGATCCTGGGGCTGCTGTGCTTGAGTACAGCTTATGCTCTGAGTGTGATGTATCTACAAGGAGTCAAGCTCAGTGATGCACAGGTATGCTGGCTGTGATGCAGCGAGCACGGCTGATGCTCACAGTAAAAAGCTGCTGTGTCTGCGGCGAAGTAACAGCTGGCTTGCTCATGTGGCACCTTTTCCGCTTGCACTTTTTGCGCTATGCCATTTGTGGGTGGCTCAAGATTGTGTAAACCCTGCCAGGTTGTTCACCAGGAGTCAAGCTGACTACTGCAAGATTGTGCTAGCAAACAGTGTGATATCAGGTGCTTCAGCTTGTACTTTGCGTTGGCAATAAAAATAATAAAAATCTATGCTTGACAATGTGGCCCCTGGGTGGTGTCATGTACACAGTGTCGAGTTAACCAATGCACTGTGTGATGTCAGTCACTTTCTCCCCCAAATTACGAGGGATGAATCATCGCTGCAGAAGCAGACCGACGGATACCTGACCCCCAGCCATTGACTGGGGGGGGGGGGCTTGAAAAACACATTACTGCAGCTCTTTCCTTGCGTGCGTGATCACCAGCAACCACTGGTAATGCCCCCTCTGAGCAGCAGTCACGTCACATGTATGATCTGCAGGCCACCTTGTCAGGCATGTTAACAGCCGGTATGTTCTTCTTCATCAGCAATGCCAAGCCACTGCCAGAGCTGAGCTCCACCCGGCCACACCCCTCAATTTTCTGTGTCTACTTCTTTGCAAGCCTGTTGGGCCAGTTTGCCCTACAGTTGAGCTTCTTGATTATCATGTACAGGTGCGAAGGGTCCGCTTTTATGCATGGTTCAATTTCCTCTTGTTCCTGGCTTCCAACAACATACTGCTTACATACATATGGTAAAGTTGTTTGACTTCGGACATTATCTTGCAAGCTGGCAACACCCTTTGCTATTCTCCATGTACTTCTGTGTAAAAGCCGGCTGGGCCAGATGGTCCTGCAGTTGAGCTTCTTGGTCATCATGTACAGATACCGGTTGCTGCGTCAATACTCCATGATACAGCATATTGCTGTATCATGCTATATGTGGGCGCATGATGCACAGACATTAAGTGAGCAGTTTGACAAGTCTTTCTTGTTGTGGCCGTATTATGTATGCAGGACTGCTCTGGCTGTGATGCCTGAAGAGCAGCGGCAAGACAGCGAGTCGGACTTCAAGCCTAACCTTGTCAACAGTGTGTGCTATCTAGTGGAGCAGATCGTACAGTTGGGCACATTTGCTGTCAACTATGTGGGACATCCCTTCAACTCAAGCCTCAGTGAAAACAACGGGATGGCGAAGAGCTTGAGGTATAGCAGCTGCTTCTTGGTGCTGCTGATATCGGAGGCAGTGCCACCACTGAATGAGAGGTGGGTTACTTATTATACTTATTTATCGGCAGATAGAGACACCGTATTGCAGAACTGACAGGATATGTAGTGAGTTCACTTTTGTGGGGGCCGTATAAGCATATCACAGCATGCGGGCTTCTGAAGCGACACGCAGATCATTACGGCTGTGTGTTTCAAACAGAAAGATGCCTTGCAACGGCCACAACCCCGCGTACCTGCCAGTTTCATGGATTTTTCAACCTGCAATCATTTTGTCCTGGCATGCAGCTTCGGCTTGGTGTCCATCCCCACTGAGATGCGGATTTATCTAGTGATTGGTGCAGCAGTCGTGCTGTCCGTAAGCTTTGTGCTTGAACACAGCCTCAGGCAGTTGTTCCCGGCAGCGAAACCGCCACAGAAGGGGTACCTAGCTCACAGCAAGGAGTTGATCAAGATCAAGGCAGGCAAGGCCAGGGAGAAGAAGGGAGAGTGATGAGCAAATCCGGTTACGCAAGCATTATTGATGGACAAGTTGAGCAGCACAATGGTTTTGCTGTAGCCAGCAAGGGTGTCCATTTCATTGAGAGCTGACAGGCTGCTTGGCATACGTATGGATCTGTCTAGCCAGACCACGCAGATATGTTGCTG
>NSMO01002997.1:0-10414 GCA_002588565.1 Coelastrella sp. UTEX B 3026
CAAAAGCATCGAATCTTTGCTTTCACGCTCAGCGCCATCCAGCGGCTATATGCCGTAGTCACAGCCTCATTGGGATGCTGTTGATTAAGTAAACGTCTACCATGGCTTGATGACTGCCACCGCGAACTCCTGCTGTGTGTAGGGTCCCTGCAGCAGTTGCTGGTCACCAGCTGCTGCCCACGAGGGGTGTCTCGCAGTCTTTCACCAGAAGCGCAGCCGTTGCAGAAGCAGTGCCGGTTTCAGCGGATCCAAACATCGCAGCCAATGGCTCTGCTACTGGCAGCAAATCTGGTGACAGCAGTGCACAGCTGCAGCCACAGCAGAAGACGGACAGGCCTATTCGTGTGGGAGACAAGCCTGCAGCTATCGCACTGATTAGGCGCTTACAGACGGTAGGTATTATTCCAAAGGCTGCAGTAATGACTCTCGTGGTTCGAGAGCACACAGCTGGCGCTTGTAGCAGGTAGCAGTAGATTGCGGGATAGCCCTACAGATTCCTGTCCTTCTGTGCTGTCAGCACGAAACCTGATAGTAGGTCTGTTCAGATGCTGTGCAATGCGTTGTGTGCTCACAGTAGCGTACGCGCAACTCGTGGCTTTGCCCTGTGTGTTGAGACTGATGAACTTGTATGCCACATGATGCTGCTGCTGCTGCTGTCCTGCAGACCCCCCAAACCATCATCAGAGCGCTCACCGACACTGAACAGCACACGTACAAAACCATAGCAAGCATTGCTGGCGCTCAAAAGCAGCTCCAACAGCCAAACAAAGCACTGCTCTACGTCCCATTCACAGAGTCCAAAACATTCACGGCGTTGGTACTCCCTGCCAGTGACCCTGTACTAGCTGGCCCCACTAGCCGCAGCAGCAGCAGCAGCAGCAAGAGACTCACAGTCAAGGCTGGCACGGACCCCAAAGCCCTGGCTAATACCCTGACATTTGATCTGATCAAGCAGGGCTCAGCAGTGCTGCTGTCAGCCGGTGCTGCTGCTACTGCTAAAGCGGCAGCAGCACTGGTTTTGGTGAGGGAACAGCTGCTGTCTAGGGGTTATGAAGTGGGGGTGTTGCCGCGGTTTGAGGAAGGCCAAGGGAAGGAGAAGCAGGTGTGTGTGTTCGGGGGGGGGGGGGGGGGGGGGGGCTGTTACATGTGGTTATGACAAATGTCCAGCTCCCCACCCCAGTCAGCAGGACTCCACCAACTTGCGGTGCTCCTGACCGACGCCACCCAATCACACAGCAACTATTACCAAAGCAGCAACTAGCACAACTAGTGCTGCACATAAGGTGCTAACTGCTGTGTGTGTCTATGCTGAGTAAGCAGAGAAATCATTGTCACGGCAAGTTCCCACGCCCCGTGTCCTTTTGCCCAGAAGCACAATATTGTCTGTCATGCAACGCAATGCCCATGTATTATATCTGATTGCCTGGCTTCTCTTTTGCTGGTTTGGGATTGCAGATCACAATCTTGTCACCGCAAGATGTGCTTCAAGAGAAAGTCAAATGCTCACACCGTGCGTCAACATGCCAGGAACCCCTAACCACCCCTCACCCAAGCTGCCACCACAGCAGATGCTGTGAAAAGAGCAGAAAGACTCCTGCAACATAGGCATCTGTATCAAATGCTCGATTGGTGTATGTGTCTCGTGCGCTTTTGCTGATGCAGATCACAATCTTGTCACCGCAACTTGTGCTTCAAGAGAAAGTCAAATGCTCACACCCTGCGTCAACATGCCCAGGAACCCCTAACCACCCCTCACCCAAGCTGCCATCACAGCAGATGAAACGGGCAGAAACACTCCTGCAACAGAGACATCTGTATCAAATAGTCAACTCCTGTATGTGTCGTGTGCGCTTCTTTGCTGGTGCAGATCACAATCTTGTCACAGCAAGTTGTGCTTCAAGAGCTCCCAACACCCCGGGTCAAGATGCCTAAGAACCCCAAAACCCCACTAACCAAAGCCGCCACCACAGCACAGTTGCTGCTACAAAAGCAGCGGCGAGTGCAGCTGTTGCTCCAGCAGGAACGGCTTGATAGGTTGACTGACATGGTGGCAGAAGTTATGCAGCGATCTGCTGAGCAGCAGCGGGGGAGTAAGGGCGCTGAGGGGTCCGAGGGCAAGCGGCCTCCACCGGCAGCAAAGAAGCGTGAGTGTGTCATAATCTTGTGTTACAATTTGATACTGTGGTTGCCGTTTAGTTATGAGATTCATTTGTAACTTGCTGGAGTGTGTCCCAGGAGGTAGCTTGCATCGCAGATGATTGCAAAGCATGTATGACAGCGCAATGGGTGATCAGGCCGGGTCAGGTCATGCAGCAGCCTGCTGAGCAACAGAGCTGACATAAGAGTAGTGTAGGTGTCATCAATGACTTCAGCAAGTGGTCAGAAACGTCAGTGTTTATATACCTGCGATCTGGGTCATCCGCTAGTCAGCCAGTAGTCAGTGGTTTCTGTCGTTCTTTGCCAAACCTTTTTGCATTGCTGAGCAGCAGCGGGGGAGTGAAGGCGCTGAGGGGTCCGAGGGCAAGCGGCCTCCAGCAGCAGCAAAGAAGCGTGAGTGTGCCATGCTTTTTTTCTATTTGATTTGCTTATGTGGTTGCGGTTCGGTTAGGTGATTCATTTGTGACTTGCTGGAAGGTGTCAGGGGGTAGCTTGCATCACAAAGGACTGAACAGCATGTCTGACAGCGCAATGAGTTTGTATTTTATTGGGTCAGGTCATGCAGCGGCGTCCTGAGCAACAGAGCGTCCTGAGCGCTCTCTCTCTCTCTCTCTCTCTCTCTCTCTCTCTCTCTCTCTAATGTTCTTGCTGCTGTATGTCTGCAGGTCTTCTCCTTGTGTGGCCGCCCAGCACAGCCGCGCAACTCCTGGAAAGCCTTGAACAAATGAACCAACTTCCAGCAACACCGCCCACAGACACCACAGCAGCAGCAGCAGCAGCACTGGAAACTCAAACAGCAGCAGCAAAAACAGCAACAGCCACAGAGCAACAGCGACCATCAGATGGTGATACACTGATACAGATGGAAGTGAGAACAAGCAGATTGACAAACTTGCCAGCGCCAAAGGCATCTGAGACTGATAGCGCAGTGAATGAATTGCGTAAGCCAGTCGTTGCGACAGCTGAGTCAAGCGTTAATGGATTAGCTGGTGCTATTGAAGCCAGAGTCACAAGGTGGGGTTTCTGTATTATATTTTTTCTAGAGAGAGAGAAGTTATAGTGGATACCTCACCATCTAGAATGGTACTCTCCACACCCAATAGGACATTCTATATCCTATACATATGAGAAGCTTGTGTGATAATCCCTGATTCTGAGTATCACCTGGTTTATAGTTTAGGTACACAGCGATCCACCAGGGTAGAAGGGTGGTCTGCTATGGCAAAGTGTAGTACTGCATGCAAGGTTGGCAGTGTGCGGTCATGGAGTCATTACAGCAAGAGCACGTACATTGCTTGTTGCACAGCATCAGGTTTAGTGGTGCTGATGGTGGCATCACACCACTGATTATCATGGATGGTGGTGCAGGTCCGAATATGAGCTCTATGAATGATTGAGCTTGCTATACAACCGGAATCCCACCCCAACTGTTACAATGTATCCAAGATATCTTCAGTTTTGCCTTAGATCTTTTGTGTGTTGGGTCTGGTGCCACTTGGTTGTAAAGTGACAGCAGCAGCAAGCACCCAAACACGTATAAAAATAAACGGAGCCAATGCAACAAGATAGATGCGCTGGCAAGGCTGCAGTGCCATGCATGGGGGGTCGCCACCCAAAAAAGCTTGAGCTGATCATGGTGACAGGCTCTGACACATCAACGCCCACTGCACCTTTCAAGCTCCCAACTGCATCATAGAATTACTCGAAGTGAAGTGAAACACAGGGTCAGACACGTATGGAGGACAGACACACTGGGACAGACCAATGTTGATGGCCACTGCACACAAGCCACCACAAAACCAGACAAACGTTTTTCATGGCATGACTGACCTGGGGTGGACGATGCAATCCAATTTAATTCAACAGAGTTCCGTTCAGTTGCTCCCCCCTGCTGGGGATATGCAGGACTCGTGGTTGTCGGCAGTGACGGCAGCAAGCAAGCAAACTTCACTAGAAGCAACCTGAACCCCTCGTTCATTTAGGAGCGGAAATGAATGTGTCTAAGCCATCTATGGCATTTATAGCTAGGAGCCCTGGCTGCCAGAGCATGCCATGTTCATTACAGCATGTGCTTGTGTGTGATATCCGATTCATGCAGGTCTGGTGCTGCTTGGTTGTGGAGTGACGGCAGCAGACAAGCAAACACGGCAGCATGGGCAGCACTCTTAGCTGCAAGTAAAAAGATGGATGCAGCAGATGGCGCTGGAGGACTGATGGCTCTGGTAGATGTACATACATCTGCTGCTGCCGCTGCTGGCAGCAGCAGCAGCAGCAGCAGTAATTTCAATGGTGCTAGCCAGCAGCAGCAGCAGCAGGGGGATCAGCAGGAGGAGGGTCATCAGCAGCAGGCGGCAGCAGTGGCAACAGCAGCAGTGAAGGGAGGCAGCAGCATCCAGAGATTGAAGATGCTTATAGTGCGCTACAGTGACATTGCCAAGAACATTCTGCAGGTGAAACAACAATCGGGGCTGCCAGTAAACGGACTAAGTTGCCATGCACACGGCTGCTGCTGCTGTTGCCGCTATCACACTCGAATACAGCCCCACTAACACTCCATTGGAAGCCTCCGTTGGCAACTAGACAAGACCGCTGTGGACCTTTTACAATTCAGACTGCTGCCGCTGTTGTCATTCTAAACACTCCATCAACCCCCCCCCGCCCCCCTCTGCTATCACACCCGAATACAGCCCCACTAATGCTTCTTTGGAAGCCTCTGTCGGCAACTCCAAGACCTCTGTGGACCTTTTACTCCAGTGACAACAGACATCTGCCCTTGTCATCATTTCCACAACCTAATAACAAACATTTTGCTGCCGCTGTCGCTGTTGTGCCATGTCTACAATTGGCAAAGTGTCAAACATGTTATTGACACTGCTGCTGCTGCTGCCACATATGTGCAGTCCCCCAACACGCCTATGGAGGTTTTTGTGACAACAGACCTGTGACCTGCACTCAAGTTCACGAGTGTATTGCTGCCGCTGTCGCTGTTGTGCCATGTCTACAACTGGCAAATTGTCAAACACCTTACTGATACTGCTGCTGCTGCCACATACCCTGCAGTCCCCCAATACCCCCATGGAAGTATCCGTCACCACAGACCTCTGGCCATTACTCAAATTCACAACAGCAGCAAACTCATTTCTGCCCCTTTCAGCTGATACTGGCACCGGTGGTTTAGTGCTGCTGCCGGCAGTGCTGCCAGCACCAGACGCGGCGGCAGCAGCAGCAGCGGCAGCAGTGGATTACAGGTTTGAAGATCAGAGCGCGAGGCAGCAGTTGGTGCCGTATGTGATTCGGTTACAGCGCTTTACTGGGAGCTTAGCACAAGGTAAGGGTTTGTTACTTTGTTATTTTTGTTCGTTCAGTTGTTACACCACTTGTTATTTTGGTTGGTGATTTAGCCGTACCAGGGGCAGCAGCAGCACAGCAGCAGCAACAGCAGCAGGCTCGAAGATCAGAGTGTCAGGCAGCAGATGGAGCCGTATGCAATCACTGACAACAGCCAAGGCCAGTCAGCAGCTAAGCCCTGCTTGTTGAACTTGCACAAGCCGGTGTTCTCGGCTCAAGCAAACCCTTCGTTCAAGCAAAGCCTTTGTGTGAGCAGAAGTCTTGTATCACAATTGCTGCTGCAGATGTTGAAGCAGTCGACACCCAACAGCTGCGCTTATCAAACACCACAGACCCAGTCAAACTCCGTGACGCTATTGTCGCCAAAGTCCTCCAGCAGGAGTCCGCCAGCCTGCGCTTCGTGGGCCCGGTCGGCCGCTCGCCACAGCTGCTGTCAATCGCCGTGGCAGCTGTGGCAGCAGCAAGGGTTCGGCTGCAGCAGAAGGGAGCAGCTTATGATGTCGGGATTATGCCGCTTGCTGAAGCGCTGCTGCCAGACGACTCTACATCTGCAGCAGCAGCAGGGCCGGACAGCAGTAGTAGATCCAAGGGCAGGATAGGGAGGCGCGGCGGCAAGCAGGTTACTGCTGCTGGTGACGGCAGCAGTGCGACCTCGTCCGCCATGATGGTGTATAACTTGCGGCTGGTGCTGATGCCTTCTGTGGCGGCAGCAGCAGCAGATGAAGCAGACCAGGGTGCTGACAAAGATGCTGCTGTAGCACAGTAGTGGCAGGGGCTGCCGTTCAAGGATGCTTGGGTTGGATATGAGGGTAGTGATGGATTGCTTGACTGACAGATGTTTAGCAGTCATTGTGGATAGCCTGAATGCCTTACCGGGAGGGGGGTGTGGAATGAAAGGCGGGGGCGGGGTAGAATGAAGTGCTGAAACACTGCCGTGTCGCGTGTAGTACTGCTGTTGGTTTATTCTTTTCATTGGATTGATTCCTTGCTTCTTTACATGTCAATGGACATCTCGTCAGTTCAGAGTTTGAAGTGGGTGGTTTGATGCCGTATGCCTGGCTGTGGTCGCAGTTACTAATCTGAGATGCTGTAAAAGTGACTGAGCCAATGCAACAAGATAGATGCGCTCAGCGCTGTGAAAGCTGCAATGTCATGCTAGGCTTTGCCACGCACACCAGTTTGGTCGTCGGCTCATGATCATCATCACAGGCTCTGACGTTGACACAAGAACGCTCACTGCACATTATTGCTGTGAGCTAAAACTTCCCATTATTGCTGTGAATGTACAGCTGACAGTATCTGTCTCTGGCCAGCAAGCAATCAGAGAGCCCACTGAGTCTGTAATAGTTCAGCCAACGGGCGGAGTCACGCCATGTGAAGTTTAGCTCATGCAACATGGTATGCCAAGCAAACTGCTGTAAATTACATGCAAGGGGCCGCCACCCAATGTATGCTTCTGCTCCTGCTTCTAGAGTGCTGTGAACCCTCCGAACGCTGGATCTTGCACCGAACATACCTGAATCGGAGCAGAACACTGTGGTCAGTACGAGTCACGCCATGTAACTTGCAGAATCTATGATAATAACGCTTTTGGTACCGCATCACCATAGCCTTAGCCGCGATCGGCCTCGTGCCTCAAATCTACTTGCAATCTCTGTTTTGGAAGGACAAGGTGGGTATTCGGCAGCAATGATGTCTGTTTGTTCCTAAAGCCAACTCTTCGTCATCTTTTACCCACGTAAAACACCAGCCAGGTGATTGTTTTCTTACCATAGACTGATGCGGGGCACGGGGCACGGGATTTAACTGGGTAAGCCTTACCGTTTGCGAAGTATCTGCTAGTATCATTATCAGGCTGGGTCAGCTTAGTGACCGTAAATAAGCGCTGGTTCAAATGGTTCTGAAGATATGTGACTGCAGATATGACACCATACAACATTCAATTTGCAAAGCACCATCAGCCAAGCGTATGTATTGCCAGGTACTGAAACTGTATTCAGCTTCAACGGTGGTGATCCGATGTAGCTTCTCCGTCAATAATCACACTTGGCACACTATGACACTTGGCTTTCAGGAGAAGGCTGGGAACTGAGTTCCTGCAACATAGCCAAGCAAACTGCTGTATACTAGATGCAAGGGACCGCCACCCAAGACATGCTGAGGCATGCACTCGCACACTGTTGTAGACTCAACCATGCCAGCAACTGGTGGGTTGCAGGATACCTCACTTTTCCGGTTTGGTGGCTTCATTTCCATCCATGAGTCGCCCGCTCCGGCTGAGTGACATATTGGAATACATATTCGGCGCTGCTCGGTGGCCGGCTAGCAACTCCATACCTTTGCTTAGTGGCCACCACCATGCTTCTTCACAAGCAAAACGGCACTGAGATGCATGTCAACTCAGTATCCGTACACGGATAGCAAGCCTTCACACACTTCTTGCAAGCTCATAGTATCCCTCTTTCTGCGCGTGCTGGGGGTGGATCTCAGCCTGCACAGGCAACTTGTCATACAGAACAGTCACTGTACTAAAGTGAAGTCACGGGAACTGTTCTCCACCGAACGCCACACGCATGACAATACCTCATTAAAACAGTAGGTACAACTGGTTGATTTCAACTTCATGCAATGCGGGGGCTGGCGGCATCAAAACTCCAAGACGAGGATGCGCCATCAGCAACTCAGCCAGACCCATGTGTGCGCCTGCAACAGCAGCCCTACAGGCTCATGCGCCTTAACACAGAAGGTCGTTTGCATTGTGCTGGCTCGGACCGCAATAAAGCGCTCAAAGATTGTCTGGACCCTTGGCAAAGACCTAAGACAGGACGACTGCCCGGGGAAGCTCAAGAGGGCCCATCGCTACATCGTAGGCTACTTTTATCCACCAACTGCGCACAGTAAAGCATACTTGCGTGCAATCAGTTGACAAGTCACCCTACTGCCTCGTCCCTTTGAGCCACGTTAGGTTCTCCCGGTCCGTGTTCGTTCGAAACACATTTACCGTTAGGTCAATTGCATTTCGCCACTTCACGGCGCTCTTACGCTGTTCTGTTGTGATTTCGGCTGCTGGACCTCTCCGAGTCAGCATTCCACTATCAAGCCTTCCGTGCGTCAAACCTTAATCACAAAGGTAGGGAAAGTGGCCAGTGAACTACCAAGGGTAGCTTCAGTGGCAGCAGGCGCAGCTTACGCGTTGGGCCAGTGATGGTCACTCTGCTGTCGCGTACCTAGTCCGTTGTGGCGTGCGGGTTGCTTGTTTACATGCATTACCGAAAGCACGATTTTAATGAGGTGTTTTTTGCTAGCTTCCGCTATGCAACCCTGAAATCTGCCGACCCAGTGTACGTTTTGTCTCCTACGTGGGCTCGCTTTTAGCTGTATCAATTGACAAAGCAGGCGTTTAATGAATCTATGTTTACGGTGCTGGTGTGTCTCTTCTGACCACAGTATCTGAGTATCTGGATTTGGTTGATACGCAGGAGCAAAATGCTGGGCGATATGGAGATGGTTCATTGTGCACAACGCGACGCACCCACAATGCGTCGCTTAAGCGTTGACCTTATGGCAGGAGCAGCCCGTGAGCATGGGGGCCCAACCCTGCGCAGGCTCAGCACCAGCTCAGTTGCCTCAACCAACTCGAGTTTGAACAGTGCCAGTAGCAGCCCGACGTATTCATCATCCCTTCCCAACACGCATGGCTTTTGGCCTGAGAGGATGGCGTCAATGTCGAGCCTGTTCCGCACAACTTCGCTGCCAGCACCTGCAGCATCTCCTAGGGGACCCCTGACACTCCAGCAGAGTCTTCCGGAGACACCAGAGATGGCCAAGGTCCCCTCCCTCATTCGGACCCTCAGCAAGGGCATGGATGCTTTCCGTTAAGCCAGTAACAGCAGCAGAGGGTGTACTAGCAGCCAACCACGTGCTGGTCTGACAGCCTGGCGCAACAATCTAATCGACGTAGTGTCTGAGTCATTACAGCAGTAGCCGTGGTTTGGCGAGTCATCTGTATTGTGCAGGGCCATGACTGTGTCAGAAGCACCAGGCCCTGGTGGGACCCGCTGGACTCGATGCCGATTATTTTGTTACGGCATTTGCTGGTGTGATTCGCTTTCATCGGCCCTGCAGCAGCTGGTGACGCTGTGCAGGAACATGCCAGGTCACTTCACCGCTACTGGTCCTGCATGGGTTGGGTCTCACGGGCTGTGCAAGACAGCAGAGGTGCATCTTTAGAGGCGATTTCTCGACACGATGGTACACAATTTGTGCCATACTATGACAGGATGCGTGTGCATGGCTGGACGGGGAATATTACTTGGTGTACGATTCGCAGGGCGTTGCAATAAGGTCGCCCACGGCACGTCTTTCAAGGTGCCTGTACTATCATGTGTTGATGCGTAGTCCATTGACTATGTCGGGTTGATTACAGTTTTGGTTGCTGAATCACGCTGCCTGATGCAGGCATTGTATGACGCAGTATTGCGACGCAAGCAGAACAAGGAGGCAGTGATGCTTGCATGTGTCCTGCAGTTGTGCTGGCAGGTTTTTTCTGTGTGCAGGATTGCGGCCGTGCACATGATGCTTCTACAGCACTTGGTGTATGCTTGCGCACTTATAGTGCCAGTTTTGTGGTGGTGCTCCCAACTTGTGCTTTACTGTTAGCTGTTGCAGGAGCACAGTGGTTGGGAGTCATGTGCTGGTGGGTGTTCCTGCAGTATGAGTGATGCAATCTGCTGGCTGTGCATGACAGCAGGCTTGTATTGGCGTAGCTGGCACTGCGCATCTACTGGATGTGTGCCATGGCTATGTGACTAGGGCATTAGTAGAATGCTCTTTTGTGTTGTGACCTGGCGGTGTTGGAGCAGGACGATGTAGGTGATGTTGTGTACTTTAGTGCAGGATATCTAAAGTG
>NSMO01002999.1:5002-20295 GCA_002588565.1 Coelastrella sp. UTEX B 3026
CTGTGTTGTTGGTACAAAGCTGTGCTTGTGTTCTGCAGCTCTGGTACATCAGCATATGAACCTGCCATGGCTGCATCCCAAGTTGCTGGCTAACCTGTGCATGACACCGAGCTCGTGGCAGTGGTTTACAACCTCCACCATCTTTCTGAATATCTGGGCTGCCTGCAGGAACAGCAGGAAGGCAGTGAACAGCAGCATGTGGCAGTGACCGGCCACCGACCTAGAAGAATTACCCAGAGAAGTAACAACTGTACACACTGGGGAAGCAAACTGCATTGCTTACTGGGGCCGTGAGAGAAATGTCGACAAAGGCACATTGTGTCTGTCCAACAGTTCACTGTTGCTTGCTGCAGATTGCTAGAGTCTGCAAAAGATCTGCCTAGCATTAATGCAGTGCATTGATGCCGCCACTACAACATGCTTCAACCACGCACCTTGCGTTCGCTGAAGTGCTGTGCTTCTACAATGTGGTCAAACAGCTCCCCTCCTTGGCAGAGTTCCATCACTATGTGTACATAGTCTTTGTCTTCATGAGTGCTCTGTGCATACCAAAACAGAGAAGCAAGTATACTAAGACCATGGCCGCATGTTGCGTATCAACCAACAAGCAACCTGGCACGTTGCGCTCTGCAACCAGGTCAGATGTTTCTTTGGAGAGTAAAAATATGTGCCGTGAGGGATACTGAGTCACCACTGTGGCTACTGCTTTGCACAAGAACTGCAGGCATAGAGCAGCATGATGAGCTGCAGCTGCTGATGGAGGCTTCGCCACACACTGCCTGACACGCTGTAGACAGGCTTCGATAGCGATGAACAATTGGGAGGAGACTGTGCTATGTACAAGCATATCCCCGCAGCAGCTGCCTGCCAGCTACTGGACTTTACCTCCAAGGTCACCACATTGTTGTGGCCGGCTACCAAGTTCATGATAGCAACTTCTGCTTGTACATCCTTTACGTCCTCCTTGCATACCAGTTTAGCTTTGCTGATGGACTTTACTGCAACTGGCTCGCCAGTGGCCTTCTTTTTCGCTAGTCTTACTACTCCAAAAGCACCTTTGCCAATCTGCTTGTCCAGTGCAAACAGCTCCTCAAGCCTAGGGTCGGTAGGACTCTTTCCGAGGATGTTCTGGACTGAAAAAGATGCTGTCGGCATCCTAGCTGCGACTCGAAGCAGACTTATCTCCTGCTGTACTACAGGTCTGGTCAAGTTCTGTAGCTGCCTGCGCAAGAGGGGATTGGAGGCCGCGACACATTTCAAACAGTTGCAAGAGACCACAGTCGAGCATCCAAAGCACTTGTGGCGGGTTCCAGTTCGTTATTCCGAAGCACTGGCCTGACAATGGATCGGGAAGTTGCATATCACAGGGGTGAAGATGCCTTGGGGTCATACACTCTTCACAGGCTCACCTGCGATATCCGATCTGAAAGTTTGCAATAGTCCGTTTTGCCACCAGTCCTAGGGCTACTAGAGCCTGCTGGGATTGTACAGCTGAGTGCACCACGTCTCCAGCTCAGAGTTACGTTATAGTGTCGCACAGGCCGCAGCTTGGATTTTTACATTGACAGCAATGGGCAAGCTCGCGCAAGGGCGAAGTTCGGGTACAAGTGACACGCCGGTCAGTTTGAACGTGGAGATTTGCGAATACGCAAGGCAGTCACTGGCGCAGTGGAGTCAACAACAACAGGCCAATGAACTTCGACGTTATGGACCCTCAGAAAATTTTCAGCTGTACATTCCCCGCCACGCTGGTGGCACTACCCACGCCATCTCCGTATACGGCACATGTATCGCACAGCTGAGCCGACCGTGACTTTGAAAGCAATCAGCTTTGAATGATGTAAGTGAGGAATGCTCCATGAATGGCCCACTGCAAGTGAAGCAGGCACTGCGGACCGTCACATCATGCTGTTTGTCTTGGCTTCCATCTGTGCTCGTGGGACTGCTGTATCTTCTTACACCATACCTTTAAGCACGTTCAAGTTATGCCATACACAGCTAAGCCTGCTGCTTTGCCTCCTGGCCCAGTGACATCTGTTGCATCTGCTACTGCTCGCCTTGAATGTAGGCTGTGGTGCTCGCCTGCAGTTCGCGCTTTTCTCATCGCTCTGCTATCTGCGTCAGCATCCACCTTGACCGCTCTCAGCGAGCAGCACAGCAGACTGCCGGAAGGCCATCAGCTTGGTGGCCTGCTGGCTGTGAGCAATAGCAAGTACACACCATACCTCCAAGACACACCATCGCAGCAGAGCACACTTCGAACAGCTGTAGTGTTTGGCGATAAACAATCCGGCGCTTCTACACAAGCACCTCATGGCACAGTTGCCAGCGCTGAATCAGCCGTGACAGACATTAGTGCCAGGTCACTATTACAGCAACCTGGACAATCGCAGTCATCAAGCACACAACAGTCACAGCAGGACGATGCAGCTGGCGACTCATCAAAAACGACCAGCAACAGCAGTCCTGCAGTAGCATCAGGCAATCAAACAGCAATTCCAGCTACTGACAGCAACAGCACCAAAGACACTATCAGCAGTGAACCCACAGGACGCCATGCAGCTGACAACATCACAAGCAGCAGCAATGATGACAGCAACACGCCTGCAGCAGCAGCAGCAGCAGATGTTAGTCCTGTCGCAGTGTCCGGCAGTCCAGCAGCAGCGACAGTGGAACCTGAGCAGTCGCCACTGACGCCCGAAGAAGCAGCACTGGGTTCAGAAATCGAGGCTGAGGTGTCAGCTGTGACACTAAAAAATAACACATATGACAAGAATAACACATCAATGGTTGGATCAGCTGAGAAAGGCTCGGCAGAGTCTGTTGACAGCAGTGGGACGAATCGTGATGACAGCAGTAGTGAGACGGCTGATGCGGCAGTTGAAGCTGAGGTGGCTACAGAAGTGAGTGCACAGCGACCAGAGAAAGCCTCTGCTGGTGGTGGTGCTGCTGCTGCTACTGGTGTGCAAGGAAACTCAACTGCAGCAGAACCTGGTACAGCAGCAGCAGCAGCCAACTCCACAGCTGTCACAGGATCAGAAAATGCAGCAACTGCAGATGATGATGCTAGCCTCAATGCAGCAGATAGCAAGAATGCAAGTGTTAGCAGTGACAGTAGCAGTAGCCCCATGCCTGGTCCTAACGCTGCAGAGCAGGACAGTAGCAACAAGACTGACAGCAGCAGCGCTGCAGAAACACACCAGACGCTGACTGGCACAGCTGCTGGCAGCACAACAGCAACAGAGGCAGCAGCAGTAAAGCAAACACCAGCAGGACAACTGATGGCAGTGACACGACAGCAGAAACAGGGGCAAGCACGGTGGGTGACGGCAACAAGACAGCAGCAGAGGGTGACAGCAGCACAGACAGCACCAGCCGTAACAACATTGCTGGCACCCCGGCAGGTAACACGACAGCAACAGATACCACTGACAGCGCGACTGCAGCTGCTGAGTCAATACAGAAAGATGCAGCTGCAGCAGTGATTAGCGACGACGAGGCCGCTGCTGCCGCTGCTGCTGGGTACGGTCCAGGGTCCACTGCTGCTGCCGACAAGGCAGCTGCCAGCAACGTAACTGCCGGCGACAGTGTTACAGCATTTAGCAATAGCAGCAGCAATAGCAGCAGCAGTAATGATGCGAGTCAGAGTGAGAAAGGTATTAGCTTCAGCAGCAGCAATGAAACAAGCCTTGGCAGTGCAGGTCCTGAAGCAGCAGGGATAGCAGCAGCAGCAGCAGATCGGCAACAGGATCAACCCCAGCCTGCTGATGACAGCAGCAGCAGTGGCAGCAGCAGCGCTGCGGAGCACAAGACGCCAAAGCATCACCACCATACCAGGCGGCACAGCCCTGCCACAGGAGACAGCAGCAGAAGCAGCAGTGACCAGTTGACAACCCCTCCAGCAGGGCCCGACTTGAGCACCCCAGGATCTGATCCCACTGCAGCAGACAGTACAGCTGCAGATTCTACCCAGCAGGACCTGCAGCAGCAGCAGCAGCAGCAGCAGGAGGAACAGAACCAAGGCCAGCATCAGTGGCAGCAGTGGCCCGATGCACATTCAGGCGATGATGACCAACAAACCAGTGGGACGGTCGACTACATAGCCAACCTTCAACACCATGATGAAGCTGGTACTGAGCAGCCTGATGGTGCAGTTGAGCAAAAAGGAGCGGATGCAGCAGAAGCAGCAGCAGCAGCAGCAGAGGCAGCAGTGTCTGGGTTGGATCTGGAGTCTCAGGCACATCAGCTGCAGAGCGTTCACAGAGCTGCCAAGTAAGTCAATGGCACCGCGTAGCTAGCTTACTAGTGTCCTGTATCTGAAGTCTTCTGGATTGTGGGCCTTGGGTCAAGTATGCCAGCAGGTTTGCATCATTTCAGCAAGCTGGAATGCAGTTGAGGGCAAAAAGCACCCTCAGGGTCTGCACCAGAAGCAGCAGTACCGGTTTGGATCCTGAGTCTGGAGGTGCAGTAGGTGCCCCTGGTGCAGCATGGCTTCAAGCTGTCACATCGCCCTGCCTTGTGTTTGGGCAACAGTCGAACCCCTCATGTGAAAGTGACTGAGCACTGCATGCAACAAGGTCAGATGCGCTCATGTGTTTTTGTTGCAGGCTGGGTGGCAGCTTGCTAGCGATAACCCTACTAGCTGGCGCTGCTGTTCTTGGCTATAACACTATTAGCAAACGAGGCCGGCACCTGGCTGGCGGCAGGATGGGCCTGCCATACCACAGCATAAACCCTCACGGCGGCGCAGCAGCAGCAGCAGCAGCGAATGGCAGCAGCGGCAGCAGCCCGCACAAGCGGGGTAAGGCTCTAGGCAGCAGAGATCTAGGGTTTAAGACCTCGGATGATGGGGAGTTATCTGGATCTGGGTGGCAGCAGTGGGGTGGGAGTGCTGCTGCCAGAACTGCCAGCGGCGGCAGCAGCGGGGGGCTGCTTGGATTGGGATCTAGTGCTGCTGCTGGAGCTTCTGTCAGCAGCGGTTTGGGGCTTGGGGGTTTAGGGTTTGGGTCCCAGGGCAGGAAGGGCAGCAAGAGTAGCACTAATGGCATGCAAGGGTGGGATTCTATGGGAGATGGATGGGACGACGGCTGGGAGGATCTAGAACGAGGTGTTATTGACAATGACGATAACACTGTTAGTAACACCCAGGGTACAGCAAGGGCTGAAGTAGGGTTGAGCGGGAGGGATAACATCAGCGTATCGCCAAGAAGGCCGCATTCGACCAGATCGCCGGATAGGGGACGAGTAGGGGCTGATAGTAGTCGTAGTGTTGGTCAACCACAGCAGAGCGGAGAGTGGATGGCTAGGCAGCAATCTGGAACATCTGACTTTGAAGAGTGGTAGTGCAAAAACAGCGATGTGCTATCATATGATCACTCCATGCGTCTGAACACAACTGTTTAGTCTAGATCTAATGAACATTGTTTGGCTTTCCCTGGGTGTGCTTGCTGTTGGTGTTTTTGCTCACAATCAAAGCATGCTGCCGAGGGCCATCTCATGTGAAAGTGACTGCCCCATGCAACAAGTTAACTAACGTTGGATGTGCTGGCAATAGCTGTCCTATCATGCATGGGGGTCGCCACCCAAAGATGTGCCAAGATCAGCTGTGGCACCCCAGCCATTCAGTAAAGTGATCAATATCTGGATTCAACAGCATTAGCTTGACAGCATTCATAGTGGATATCTACTTTTCACTTTGATCACACTGCGATCAAAACACTGTCGCTTGGTACAAACCTGGCCTTTGCAATATTGCAAACAATAAAATGTTGTGTACTGTAGGCTATGGGACACAGAGAGGTGACAGTATACACCTCACCATCTGAGACGGTACTGTCCACACCCAATAAGAAACCAATAGAAATCAATGCAGTATAGGGTGCTTGCTGCTCCCTCCGTTGCTCCCAGCAGCCGCTGGCGGCCGCTGCTGGCTGATACTCCCTAAAGCATGTGCTTCTTTGCGCCGTTCACTTTATTGGCACACCTCAGCACTCGTTCCCTGACCCCATTGACCTTGCCCGTGCGTTGCATGCTGCTGCTGTTGCTGCCCCAGCAGCTGTATGATATGCTTCTGCTGCTGCTTTCACAGCAGCAGGCAAGTATGGGTTGCACTAAACCAACCTTGGGCTGGCTACTTGATGCCTGTCATAGTCCCTGGTGTTATCAAAGTTTCAGGTCATATATGGGCAGATTCAATTGCTCGCAAAGATGGCGGCTGGTGCTGTCGCCACTGTCTGGAGATCAGCAGCAGCACTTCCTGAGGCACAGCAGCTGGCATATAGCCTTCTGTTGTAGCTGCTGCTGCTGCTGCCACTGTCTGCCGGCAGCAGTTCCCGAGGCACAGCAGCTGGCACATGCTGCCTGTTATAGCTGCTGCTGCTGCTGCTTCAGCCATGGTAGCAACCGCTTGCCATCTGCTCCTGCTGCTGCTGCTGACTTCCCAGCAGCAGTGTTTGGTGCGTGGAGCACCCGCTCCCCACAAGCTTTATCAAACGCATACTCGTCACTTGGCAGTGCAGTGCTGCTGCTGTCTAGCTGCACATAACTGCAGCAGCAGCAGGGGCAGATGCAGCCGTGTGGTGATGCAGGTATCTACTGCTTTTGATGGTAGCGGTACGCAATCAATCCCAGGCAACAAAGAAGCAACACGCACATACAGAATTGCTGCAAATCTTTTCGAGTCAGCTATTATACTGGTAACCAGAAGGAATAATTTGGCTTTGCCATTGTCACAATGGCAAGCGCGGTGCTTTCCCGCTCATAAGTGTGATATATGATGGTGATATGATCATGCTGTCGAGGAGCCAGCAGGACGCAGCCAACAAGCCACACAACCAACTCACATGCATCCATCCTCCCTCTGTTCAACCTTGTGTATTCGGTGTCTGGGACCATTACTGCAGTCAGCAACAAGGGAATCAACAACAGGGAAATTACTTATGCGTGGCACACGTTATTGAAACATCAGCAGCAACATGAAGCACTGTTGCACAAGGTCTGTCTCTTCCTGTCTGGGTGCTGGCAGTTCTAAGTCAACGACTGTTCACTACCACTGTTATCATCGTCGGAAAATGACCCCGTTTAGTAAGGCGGGTTTCCGGCTTCCGAAGCACCCCCCTTAAAAACATTCTCCTCATACTATCATTCACTTTTCTGACTGGTATATATTACTGCTGTTATGATGTGTCAGGATGGGCCTTGTGGGCACTACACTACTGAAGCTGAAGTACAGCATGTGTTACCCGGGACACTGCCGCCTGGCTTAGCCCGGCATGGATACTAGTGTGTATGGGTTTGCTGCGCAGCGAGCAAAGGTAGTTAGAGTCTGTTCCACGCTGGCTGCGATATGAAAGGCAGTGTAAATGTGGTACGCACACAGACACTGCTGGTGTCAGCGGTGACGGCTGCTGCTGCTGCTGCTGCTGTTCAGCTCAGCAACCGTACAAAAGCCCCTGAAAGTGTCACTTATCAAACCAACACTATCTATTAGCGAGAAGAATAACAAGAAGAATCGCACAAGATTCACCTTTTCCAGCCCGCGGGCACCATCTTTCCGTCTTGCCAGTTCACAGCTTGGTAGTACTTTTCACCCGTTAGGGCATCTATCTGAGAGAATAACAAGCAGCAAACAAGCAGGGGGTCAGCGACCGGCAGCAGAGACTGGTAATCGCCAGCTGCAAACACGGCAATGACTGTATGATAAGACTGCCACTATGTGCATAGGCAAATCTCTTGCTGTTTGCTAACACCAGGCACACCTTTGACCAGACGTTTTCATGGGAGCAAAGAATGCTGGTGAAGCTCGTACATATGGTAAGCCTTGGTGTGGTCAGATTCCCCCAAATACTTCAGGGGAAGCTGACCACACCAAGGAACCAGAAGTGCATGCAACTGCTAGTGACAGCAAGGCAACAGGAGTCTTTGGCATCAAGCAAGGTCTGGAAGACACTTTGTTGGCTTTGTTTCTGTGGCAATTAAACTCGTTGAAGACGTGTGACATGACATGATGAAGTTCTGGATCCTTGTTTTGCTCACAAAGCTTGCTGTCATGTAGCGTGGCGTTGGGGTTTACTGCTGAATAAGAATCCTACTGCTAACATGTGGCACGCATTTTGCACTCAATGTGACATAGTATGTAACACGATAGCAAGAAAATCTGTCTAGTATGATAGAATGAATGAGTGAATGAATGAGCTCCGCATAGCGCTTTCAAGAGAGCGCTAGCGTAAGTTAAGGGAGGGTCATGTGTGTGTCGGGGCGACTTCACATTCCCTACCGTCAGTATGATAGAGTTGGGCCCTTGTTGCAGCACCAACAACACAGCTGTACTCGCATATACGAGCAGCAGATCTGCAGCACATATTTCTAGAAACCCCCTTACTTTGTAATGATGCCAAGGGCATATTAGACAGGTCCGCCCATTGACGTCTTCAATGTCTCCTAAACCCTGCCGGAAAAACAATGAAACATCTGTTTTACTATTCTTATATAGTGCAGCAACACTGCTGGCAGCTGATAGGAGATTGGTCCACTCAACGGGATGTTTTACCCTGCTGCCTTTCTCAAGGACTAAACATAGTGACTTGAGGTATTGTAGGTGTCATAGCATTGGGAGTGACGTTGCATGCAGCAGTGTCTCCGCTCAGATCCTTGATGCCGCTGCTGCTGATGCAATAGTGCTGCTGCTACAATATCGCTCCAGCTTTTGTCAGCCGAGTTGGTGGAGTCATCATACCAAAAAGGGAGCATGCATTTGTACATGCGTGTCATTCTGAACACAGCACTGCTGCACTACCACCGCAAACTTATCTGCGACCTTTATTGCGTAATGGCGACCAGGACAGCCCAAAGCGCGGATGCAGAACTCTGCACAACATACATGCTGCCAAGGACTGTAATATTGCTTATAAGCACTAATAGTCGGTTGAACACACACTCACGAGCGGGCCCCCAGCATGAAAGCACACGTTGTCTATGCACGTGAGCTCTCCGCGGACTCGTAGAACCGTTACGTAGCGACCCTGCGTGCGTAGACACGATCAGGAACCGTCGTCAGGCGAGGTTGGGTTCTGCTGATGATCCTACTGTTGGTATCAGATCAGTTGCGGATGTAGATGGCTAGTCAAATCGCACACAGTTCATGTGGTGTGTCTCTGGAGTTGGAATTTATGTACGTACGTTTATGCAAGCGTGTAAGCGTCCTGTGGTGGCGGCAAGCGAGCTAGAATGTCCTATTTGCACCCAAGCAGCAGCATCACTACTAGTGGCTTGCTGCATGCCAAGACAAACGTCGGTATATCACGCTAATCAGACTATAGATATGTAGCTGAAACTTTGATCAACGTGAAATGTGTGGTTTGTGTGGCATCTAGCCCAGAACGGTTGTCTGGGACCTCGGTGTCGCTCAGGTTGCTCGCGCCAAAACCGCTGGGTCCTCGAGGAGCCCGCACTCTATGTGTTTCGTGTTGCTTACGAGCCTGTTGGATTGGTTATCATCAAGCTTACCGACTTGGACGACAGTTCTGTTTGAATTCTACTGTAGCAATCTACAGCATCGACAGGCCTTAGCACACTTGTGCACGCACCCTTGTGTTCAACCGGAAGTCAACTGAATCAGTCTGCGCTAGTACAGCGTAATGCATAGCAATTCCGCGACTAGCTCGCTTCCGTCTCCACACGCGCAGCTGCCGAACAGCAGATGCTGCAGCAGAAGCCGGGCTGTCACCGCAGTCGCAGCAGTAGCAGCAGTTCGCTGCAGCCAACTTTCTGAACGTCTCGCACAGCCCCAGCAGCAGCGAATATGCTCTTCCATCGCTCGTCTGCAGCAGCAATCTGTTCAACCAAGAGCTCTTCATGTGCTTCAAACCCAGTTACTGCCTAGCAGCAGTAATGCACACAGGTCCCGCTGCTGCTGCTGCCCTCCAGCAGCAGCAGCAGCAGCAGCAGGCCCGGAGCAGCAGCAGCAGCAGCAACAGATCTAAACCCAAGCATATACATAGATCCCGACATTGACAATCCAGAGCAGTTTGTGGGACCGATTGCTGTGGTTGACGTCCCCGGTAGGAATTGAACCAGCAACCCAGCAACTTGTGCACACTTGAAACCACACTTTGTGCAGTCCCAGAAGCCTCAAATTTATTCTACTTATATAAGCAACTGCGTTGAGTTTGCATCTAATACCCCCGCCCACCCCACCCCACACCAGCCTGCGGGGATGTGGACACCGGGTAATGGATCTGCTTTACTATTAGTTTGCCCCGTTGAGGCCATTGGTATGTTTGTATGCTTGGGTTCGAAATCCTCTCCACACATCAAATGATGTATGTTGTGTATGTACAATTGATATAATAATGTATTATTTACTGTCTCGTTTGATTGTTGCAGGCAAGGGTCGTGGTTTGATCGCCACCCAAGACCTAGTTCCCGGCCAACTATTATTATCCACACCCGCAATAGCACTCTATGAAGGCCCAGAAATTGGCGACATTCCAGAATACGATGAATTATATGAATTGATCACGCTTGAAACTCAAGCGGGGTTTAGCACCTGGCAAGCACAGTGGATCAGAACCTTGGTTGATAACGTAGGAGATGACAGCAGCAGCAGCAGCAGCAGCAGTGGTGGCGGCAGCAGCAGTAGGGTTGGCAGCAGCAGCAGTGAGGCCCGCAGCAGCAGCAGCGTGCCAGATCTCTGGGCGCCCCCCGGGAGCTTATACAGTGTTGCTGCTGTTCGCAGCGATGCATTTGACGAGGCATCTAATGCGCGTCATGAGCATTACTGCTCTGCAGCCGCTTATGAAGTTGAGGAGGCAGGTGCCGCAAGAGGCAATGTGCGATTCCAAGATCTGGGTCTTACAGAATCAGAGATGTGGAACGCTCTGGGTGAGCTTTGAGGTTCAACTTTCAATTGCCTTTGTTATCCCTCGAATTGTGATTTCTGTATTGTGATTTGAGAACATCCTGCATCTCTGCATGGCTTTGAAAGAGTCAAGCGCGCGGCGTCCTCTTTTGTGTAGCTACGCAGCGAACAATGGCAGTAGATACCTGGTTTTGACAGAGGCAGCGTGCACTTTGACAGAATCGGAGATGTGAAACGCTCTGGGTGAGGTTTGACTTTGAGTTTGGGCGCTTTATCGCCCCCTGTTTCTACAACAGTAGATTGATCATTCAAGAATCTGCATTTCTGCCGGAACTCAACAAAAATCAAAATATGCGAATACCTTCTTTTCACATGGAATTAAAATCAATCAGTAAACTGCTGCTGCTGCTGCTGCTGTATTTGCAGTCTTGAACTGTTATGGTGAAGGCTTTCAAGATCTTCCAGCCACACTGTGTTCAGGTGCCACAATAACAAGTCAACTCGGACTGTGGGGACCCTTCTCAATGATCAACCATGCATGCTGGTGAGCAGATATCTGCTTAAATTTATTTCTTATTTGGCAAGAGAGATGTTACAGTGGATGCATCACCATCTAGAATGGTACTCTCCACACCCGATAAGAAACCAATTGAATTGCTCAATCTCCAGGCCAGGCTACCAATGAGCGTCAGGTTGTTCCTGTTCCTCAAGCAGCAGCAGCAGCAGCAGCAGCAGCAGCAGCAGTGATGACTGTCGATCAATAATGACAACCTTTGCAAACAGATTAATAATCATGACCACACGCTTCCACTAAGGTGACCCCCTGTTACTCTATCAGTCCCAACGCCGTGAACTGCACACTGCGTGATCACAAAATAGTCTGAGCAACAGCAGCAATGGCAGCAGCAGTGGCAGCAGCAGTTCCAGCCCATACACATGACGTTCCTTGCAAAGCTTCTGACATTGTTACAAACGTTTTGTTGTTCTATGCAGTCCCAACGCTGTGAACTACACGCTGCGTGACTACATGGTTGTCCGAGCAACAGCAGCAGTACCAGCTGGTGACGAGATCACGATTAATTACCTTGGACGAAGCTCTCTGAGGCCGCTGAGTCAGCGACAGGAGGAATTGGAGGCGAGCTATGGCTTCAAATGCAAGTGCAAAAGGTGTGTGATTTGGAATGTGTCTTGGTGTTGATCACTCTAAAAATGCGTGTGCCTGTTTCCTGTATAATGGCAGCAGCAGCAGCAGTGTGGTAGAGGCGTGATGTCAGCATCAAGTTATTCACTCTTCTTGGTGTGTTAGTTGTGCACGAAATTGGACTGCCGCTTCTGCTTCTGCATTGTCACATGTAGGTGCCAGACAGAATTCAAATTAGCCGGCCTCCCAACTGCTGCTGGTAATACAGTTGGAAAACTTCTCGAGCAAGTCCATGAGAAGATCGGGACAGCATACGAGCCAATGCTGAGTCAGATTCTGCAGCAGCACGGGCAGCAGCAGGGCAAAACCTTGGACAGTCAGCAAGAGCTGTTAGAACTTGCAGAAGAAATGCAACAAGAATGGGACGATCTGCTGTCTGCATTCAGCAGCAGCAGCAGCAGCAGCAGCAGCGATGCATTGGCAGCAGCATGGACGAAAGCCAGTGCATTTGATCTTCTAGGGTTGTTGCAAGAATCGCTATCAGCCGCTGGTCAACATGACGATCACGTGATTGATGAGTTAGTCGAAGTGTGTGAGAAAGTGTGTCTCGGAAGCGATCTACACGTGTTCCAGGGTTTAAGGAGAGTCAGTCTGACTCAGCAGCGCCAGGGTTTAGAGTCTGACGTGGCACGGGCCGCGATGACGTCATTGGTGAATGCGATGAGGTATAGATACGGGCAGCAGGTTGTTGATGATCAGGGGCTGCTGCAGCAGATGATTGCTGCTGCCGGCCGGGCTGCTGATATGGTGTCATTCTGAACTTGGAGAACAAACACTAACAGGTTACCAAACAGTTCGCAACTTTGCCACAGTTGCATGAGCTGAATTGCAAAGCTTCAAAGTGAAATACAGTCATACCGCAGAGCATGGTCGTGGCCTGGTGGTGTTTTTCAACTCACCGTATGCTGCAGCCAGGCGCAAATTGAGTTTTGCCGACCGTGTGTTGACGATTGTGAGCTGTGGCCCGCTTTTCCGCACAATTGTCCAAGCAGTATCGCATCCTTCCACTGGTCCTGTCTCCTCAAGGGTTTGGATGTTGCCAACTGTACCGGCGCTCAGCATCGGGTCTCCGAGCCCCGCTCCGAGCGACGGCCCCGCGGGGAATCAACAAGCAAAAGCTTCGCCCGCTGCAACTTCAATCTTCGTTTGAGCATGCTTGGCTCGTCCAACGGGCAGAGTCACTCGTAGCATACCGTAAGCTTGCTCAGCGAGTTCGAAAGCTGAACTCGTAAGGTAGATTCGATAGCCAGCTGGGGGGACATTTGCGCCGGGCGAGGTGCTTCCGGCTTGTTTTGTGAAGCGCTATCAAGGAACGATCTCACACAGCCCGTGTGCACGATGGGCTGTGCTCTGCACAACTCGTCTGCACAAATCAATCAGGGCGCGCAGGCATGCAGACGTACGGAAGTGCATGAAGCCGCTGAAAATTGTGGCGATTCTCCGAGAAATTGCATACACCAGAAGTAAAACTTCATAAAAATTTATGAACATTGAGGAACAAGCATGGATCAAAGGCAGTAGTATGCATGCTGGTGAACAAAGCTGGCTTGCCTGTATGCATATAAATCGATCATCCTCGGAGGTCCACTTTTGCTCCTTGCCTGCCATCAACACTCCTTTACATCTGGAAGTTCCTCCACATGTATAACAACCGCAGTAGTGGCGTCTTTGACGCAGCCAGCAGTACCGCAGCTGCCCTTGCTGTGGACACCTCAATATCCTGTTTGCATTGGCTCGGTCTCTTTTGCACCTCAACATCAACATACTGCAACTAGTTGCAAAATGTTGGTATAGTCGGACTGCAACATGAATGTACTGCAAAGGCGGGGCCTTGGCAGGCACTATCTATTGATTTACATGTATATGGTACATCCTCACAACCAGCCAGGCAGACCATCACACGACGTGCAGCATGCTTGGCATTTCCTGTTGCATGAGCTAAACTTCGCAGCATGACCCGACTGCATGCTGCAGATACCAAATGATCATTGCTCAGGAGCTGGGTCGGGTAATTAGTTGATTATAACGGCTGCGGCAGATGGCTCCAGCGCCCCCACCCCTGCTCATCCCACCCGATGGGGCCCAAATGTGACCACCCAGCCCTAAGCTACCCATAGACCATAGCATGATGCCATCGGCCCCGCCTCTCATTTCGAAACCGGTTGCAACCGATTGCAACCGAGTGCCACCGAGTTCACAGCATCAGCGTTACCAAAACTCATCACCAATAGTTTGATAAGTACGACAACAGTCTGCTGCACATCTCCAGATGATGAGTGGTCACGTGGCGGCATAAAATCATGGTGCGAAAACTGTGGGTCGATGCTGCTGCCATGGCTGAGCACAGTTGCAAACTTCATAGAACCTCGGGCCAATACACTCTGGTCTCAAACTGCAACTGCTGCTGCTGTTGTCTGTGCTGTACAGGGTACCCAGCAACTGGCAGCTGACCAATCCCTCCGCTACAAATGCCTCTGTGGCTGTGCTGCCGCTGCCATTGCCTTCATTGCTACTGCTGCTGCTGCTGCTGCCGCTGCTGCATCACAAACCCAGCATGCAGCAACTGACCATCACCCTCATGATACTTCCTAACAGATACTATCCTCAAATTACCATCCTGTGCTGACAAGTTGTTACTGACATTTGTTGTAACAATGCCGGCCTCAGCTTGTAACAACTGTCCCTCAGGGCTTAATGACACCAGCGACCAGGCTGATACCGGCAAACATGTTAGTGTTGGGGTAAGATCCTGATCACGTTTTGAATGATCAGCGGCTGCATATAGATCAATCAACAGCTGGCCACTGCTGCTGCTGCTGCTGCCGTTGGGAGTAAGATCGCCATCTGATCCGATCAGCAGCTGATCCATCTCGCTGCTGCTGCTGCTGCTGCCACCATCTGCTGCTGCTGCTGAGATCCAATTGGGTTCTGTCACCTGTGCTTGTAACGTTTGTGCTGCATCAGTTCCAATGCTGATCTTCCCGCCACCACAACCGGCTAGTTCTCGTTTGCCTGTGTATGGGCCATCGTACCTACACACCAGCAGCAGCAGCGGCAGCACCGATACATACGCGATTCAATGCTGTTGTACCAGTGTTACTAGTTATTACTAGTTATTATTGTAATAGCTTCAAGCAGCAGCAGCACCAGTCGCCACCGCAACCGGCTAGCTCTCGTTTGCCTGTGTATGGGCCATCGTACCTACACCACAGCAGCAGCAGCAACAGCAGCAGC
>NSMO01003012.1:0-16486 GCA_002588565.1 Coelastrella sp. UTEX B 3026
AAGAGCCGGTCCCCAGGCCCACCACGCAGGGCCGGATGAGGAACACCACGGGGGCCCGGGCGCGGCGTCTGATTCTCCCCCCCCCCCCCCCCCCCCCCATCACTTCTTCTTAGCCACTGCTGCTGCCTGCTTCCGTTGCAGATACCTCTGCCTAGCAGCATTCACTGCATCATCATCATTACGTCTAGCCAACTTCTGAGCAGCAGCTGCTGCTGCTGCTGCCCCTTCTGCACCATCCTGCTGCTGGTGCCGCTCAGCATCTCCATCTGCTGCTGCTGCTGCTGCCCTGAGCTTGCCTCCGCTGAGCCGCTGCACATCCACGTTTTGTAGCTTTGGTAGCAGTGGCTCAACCCACTCCAACCGCGTGGGGCAGACCTGCACAAGTAGCACAACACAAAGCAGGGTTCAGAGCTCTCTAGAGGCAGGAGCAGAAGCATGTGTCGGGTGGCGGCCCCTTGCATGTAGCATGCAGCAACTTGCTTGGCATCCTATGTGGCATGAGCTAGAACTCACAAAGTAGGACCGCCACTGCGTAAGACACATGCATGCCACCTGGTTAGCTACACCTCAGTCTGGGTTTTCAGAAGATGCCGTTTACCCTAGCCACAAGCATCTTCCTAGTCTCCCTTGGCTTGTGAGCAGTTCATATAAACTTATGCACTGCGGCGCGAGTATGAATGCAAACTCTTCTGCATGTGCTAAGCAATGAGCCATGTGCGGTTGTTGTTTTCAGGACCACTCACATTCTTCTTAAAGCACATACCTGTCTTAGGAATGGTCTGCTTGTTGCCACAAACTCGTGATAGATGAGCCACTCAGGCAGCAGCCCATCATCATCAGCTGACAGGTAACTGCTGCCAGGGTGGATCTGAAAGCACCACGAGCAGCAGCAGCATATGTGTGACACAGAGCATGGCACTGCAGCTTTGCCAGCGCATCTATCTTGTTGCATTGGCTCAGTTACTTTTGAAGAGACAAGCACACATCAGTTGTGGTATGCGCCGTCGACCCCCACACGGCTGCAATACTGACCCAAAACTTCGCAAACCTACCCTGGTCACCTGCCACGTCTGGCTATGAACTGACCCAGCCTGTTGAACAAGAAGCTGCAAAACAAGCCTACACCTGTCAGGCACGTACGTGTCATCAACCACAAGTGTCATGGATCAGGATACGTCAACATGCAGTGTACCTGGAGGACAGGCGTTTGTCAAAAATGCTCGTCTTTTGTTCTCTGCACTTCTGCCTGGTGTTAGCTAATTTCTTGTCACAAAACAAGAATCAAGTCTAATACCTTCTATTGTCTAGACAGCCCCACCTGAGCCAAAGCACCCTTCTCATTACACGTCCGATACCCATTATGTAATCTCATCCGCCTGGCAATCTTGTTTGCAAACCCAACCGTCAGCGCCTTCCGCACCAACTCCAAAATCGCAGGAGTAGCTAAAGCCCTGCTGCCCCTGCTGGGTGGCCGCCCTGTCAGTGAACCCTGAGCTGCTAGTATTGCTAAACCCTGAGAGCCTTGCGACCCTTCTGTTCGCTGCAGAGACCCGCCACCGCTGCTGCCAGCAGCAGCAGCAACAGCAGCTTGGTCTTGCTGACTGCTGTGGTATTTGTCGTGCTCCCAGCGCTTTCGTTTGCGGTCTGGCTCGTTGGCTTGCTGCTGCTGGGGTTGGCTGCTGTTGCTGCTGTTCTGGTACCGTTGCTGCCGGCTGTCAAAGACGGCCACAGCTGCAGCAGAAACGCAGCGCAAACACCGCATTTTGCACAAGACAGTGAGTAACTCTTTGCGAATGCACCTGCAGGTGGGCTGGCGATTACGCAACACATGTCTCAGCATTGTAGTGCATGGTTTTAAATTGTTTCTCCTGCTGTGCTGAGGTGCAAAATAAGATGTTTGAATCCCATACACCATTCTCAGCGGCAGTTGCCACATACCTGCCAGTTGTTTCCTGATATCCCTGGCAAAGTTCATCCCCCGTAAGTCCAGCCCATGACTTTGAACGAAGTCACGAGTGAAGCCTGCGAGACATTACCACACTCTTTGAGCTTCTGACATGGCCGTGGGGCTGACGGCGTTACCTGCTGTTGTTGTTGGGTACTTGATACATAATCACTGGGATATCAACTGCTGCATCTCAGCTTGATAGACATTGACCATGCATATGGTGCATTGGAACAGTTGAAGACAAGCCTCATCGGATGATGGAGTCCATACATTTTACCTACCCAGTAACCCACAGCAAGTGTTTTCCACTCTGGATATACGGGTTGTTGTTAGGCAACAGCTTCCTCACATCATCCAAGAAAATGTTATTGTTACTGTCTGAGATGGTGAACTTACCTACATGTAACCTTGCCTCTCTCAAAAAATAGTGTTTTATTAGTATCATAAGTTTCAAAATATTATATCATTGTAATACATGATATCATCGTGATATTGACCCCCGTACCTGCATTAGCCCACATCTGATACAGTCTGAGCATCAACAGGTGATCCCCCTGGCACTCCTGGGCCACCTGCTTCAAACGCCGTGCTGCTTCCACAGCTTGAGGGTTGCCGCCATTCTCAGCCAGGCCATTGGCTGATGGGCCTCGACCATCAGCACCTTGACCAGCAGCAAATACATGCTCGGCTGATAACATGGCTGCTACTGTTATCACCTCGTCCAGACACCTGTACGCAGGGCAGAGCTAAGGGCGGTCGGGAGCTTGAGGAATAAGGGTACGGTTGTACAAGCCTTGGGCAGCAGCGAGGACATGCGAGGACACCTCACATGATGTCTTCTAGCTTTTACACAGGAGACCGCTGAGGTTTGATAACTATCAGGGCACAAAAAGTGGATCAAGCCCACGGCGCTCAATTGGCGGCAAACGTTCAAAAACACATGTGCAAACAGGTCTGCCACTGTGGCCTCTTTTCAGACACCTGCATACTGCGCAGCAGTGCAACTGATGCATCACTGGCATACGACAACCAATAGATATCCTGACACTGAACACTGTGACAACAAACGCGAATCATGAGTGCGCATTGAGTCGTGTGGCACAAACAGGGGCACCTTTGACACAAACACACTCGGCACTCAAGCAAGTAAACTGACCATGCAAAAAGGGCCTATCTGCACCACAAGCTGTAGGCATGTCCTGTCCCACAACTGTATCCCACTGCCCGCTTACCCCAATTTGTGTGCTTCAATCAGTGCTCTGGCCAATGCTGGCTCCAGCGGTAGTGCCGCCATCGTTCTGCCAAGTTCTGTTATCTTACCATCCACATCAATAGCATCTAACACATATAACTGACGAAGAGCCTCAGCTAGAGCAGCCTGCAACGGTGCAACAGCGCACATCACAGTGGCAGCTTGGCAATGTCTGGTTGTGATTCATGCACTGATCAGCACATCATTGCCTGTTGGGTTTTATCAGGTGCGATTGCTGCCTGACTGTATGTATGGAATGCAGCATGGTCTGAGGATACAATACAAAATATGGCAATCCCTGGTATTGCCACAAAGGATCAACTAGGAGACAGTGTTGCTGCTGCTGCTATTGGTGCTCAAGCAAGCTGCCATGCTGACTAAAGGCACCTGAGGCTTAACATAAGCTTATAACCCAGCAGCAGCGGCAGCAGCCACAGCTAACCGCTGACCTGGTCTGGTGGGTCAAGGAAGTCAAATGTGAGGACATCCAGCCCGGGTAGATCCAACGCTTTGAGCCCCAGGACAGCACCAGCTAAGCTTGTACGACAGATCTCAGGTGGTGTGGTGTCAGGCATTTGCTTCTCAAAGTACGAGCGGGTGTACAACCTGAAACACTGCAAGCACAAACACAACAGCTGTTTGTCTGCCACTGTCAGATTCACAACATTATATGGCAGCCATAACTTCACATGGCAGGCCCTAGCTGCAAGTGAAGCATGATGGTTGCAGCCAGATTCGCAGTCGCTGCTGACACAGAAGCTCACAAGCAACATTCATATACCTGCATACCAGTGCTCGATAGCTTGCAAATATTCTGACAAATGCACAAGGTTGATTGGCAAAACCATTGCCTCAAATAGCCCACCAGTAGCTAGAGAGCCATGTGGAAAAATAATTGCATGACTGGCAATGTAGCTATACCTTGCCAGGTCGTGTTCGTCCTGCTCTGCCAGCTCTCTGTGCTGCCTGTACTCTGCTGATAGCTGTCACATCCAGACTGTCCATGCCTGTTGACGGGTTGTAGCTCTTCAGCTTCATGACACCGGAGTCAACAACATACACAACACCCTCAACTGCACAGCAACAAACAAAGCAAATGTTTGCATTCTTGATATCTAGACCATGCGTCAATATATCAAACAGACTGGCTTGACCCAAGACTGCTGGCAAGTAACAGGTACAAGGCTGATGGTGGTCGGCTGCAAACACCAAGCTGTATTATTCCCTCACTACATAACAAAGCCCCCCAGGACTTTCGCTGTGTTACATGCCCGTAACAAAGTCCACCAGAGCGTTTCGTGACCCCTTACTGTCTGGTAGTTGCCCCACATAAGCAGGACGCTAGCATGTCCGGTCGCAACGCAGTATGAAACATGTGTGTCAAGCACACAAACACATGTGTGTCAAGCACACAATGATGGCTGTGTCTATTGCTTACCTGTAATGGATGTTTCTGCCACATTTGTTGCTATGATACAGCGCCTGACGCCCTCCTGCCCAGGCCTAAACACCCTGAGCTGTAGCTCTGGTGGCAGAGCAGCATACAGCGGGAGCACCAGCAGCTCCCCACAGCTGCCTTCCGGGAGTGAACAAATGTCCTTGCTGAGCCGTTGGACTGCTTTGTCGATCTCAGCTTGGCCAGTCAGAAACACAAGTATATCACCTGTGAACCCCACCACCACAACAACATCAACAGCATATGTGTGTTGCTTGGGTATTGTGTATTAGCCTGACGCCCAATACAACAGCAAGCACAGTCGCCGACAGAAAAAGCTGCAGAGAGTCGCCAGGCTTGAATGCCATAACGTTCATCAGCATGCACTGGTTGCTATAACCAAGCCTGCCTCAGTTCAAACAAGGGTGCCATGCTGTGGGGTGGATGCTTCAAACTGAATCAAGGCATTTGGGCAGTACCTGGTGGTTGGTTGAGGTGTATCTGTAGTGCAGTATCAATGGCTGCTGCTGAATAGTCCTGCATGTGGTCATCACTGCTGTGGATGATGTCAACCGGGTAGCAACGCCCAGGAACATTGAACACCTGGAGGGGATAGGAAACATGTGATGCAGCATAAGTATCCATATGCTAGGCAAACTCAGGCTTGGTTGGTGCAGAAACGCAGCCGCAGAACGTGTAAAGCAGGAAGCAACCGGGCTTGTTGCCCAGTTGGTAATGTGAAGCAGTCTAAGACCCTTCATTGGTGTGTTGCAAGCTGGCATCAACAGCTGTTCAATGAAGATTACTGCCCCGGCATTACAGACAATGTTATAGGATGATAATCATGATGATGATTGCAGACAAGCAGCAAGTAGCTGCAATGTAACACCCGGTCCAATAACTTACTGGGCAGTTATTGAAGTACTGTGAGAACTTTTCACCATCAAGTGTGGCTGATGTCACCAGCAACTTCAATGGATGCTGCCTGCGCCAAGGTGAGCACAAAATGCCGTTATCACAGCGGTGACCTCTCCCTTAGTACGACTTGGTGCATGCCCTCGCACAGGCTGTTGTTCGATCTCGGTTAGGGCTAGACGCTTGACTCCAGAGCAGGAATCCAGCTTTCTGCGGCTTACATAGCCTACAGCACTTCAATAAAAGTGGATGCCAGCTTGCGATAGCAGCATAAGTTGGCCTGGGACCAGCACAATCTGCAGGTACGCTGCATTGGTGTTTGCAGGTGCGCCATGTAATGAGTTTGGTAAGTACCTTGCTTTGTCTTGTGTTGCTAGCAGCCTCTTGACAACTCCAAACAGTATGTCAGTGTTGAGACTGCGCTCATGAGCCTCGTCAAGAATGATCACCTGGACATGCACAATACGACAGTACATATTTCATCCGTGTACAGGAGAAGCATGTCTGTGTTTGGAGTGCCAACAGGCGCCTGACACAGCTATATGTTGTCGCAGCAGTTATAATACTGCTGTTGTATGGCTGCCATCCTCTCGTCTGGCGCTTTGTACTAATTCAACACCTGCATCACTACTGCTGATGGCTGGCTGCTACCAGATGTTCTCTATTGGACGTCTGAGCATGTGTGGCATGTTAATCTGTTCATTTTTCATGTTGGCGCCTGCAACAAGCATTGGCAGCTTACTTGGTACTTGTTTAGGTGTGCATCTTCAAGGCACTCCTGCAGCAGGGTGCCATCTGCAACATGACAAGGCACACCAGGTCTTGCTAAATCCGTCTGCATTATCTATTTCTAAAAGTCTAATGTTCAGCTCATGCTATGGCTGCACTACCAAGGGCTGCTGTACAGCAGTACAAATCTGGGCACCATCTAGTGGCAGGTGCGACTGACCATACAGGTTAGCCAAGAGCAGAGAGACGTCTCTCTGTGGCACTCAAGATGCCTGTCACAAAGTGGGGACCTGCCTGGCGTTGTTTGGATTAAATCAATCAGTTTAGGATAGAAGTTGGTATCACACCTGTCAGATACTTTATCTTTGTCTGGCTGGATGTGCGGTTTTCAAAGCGTACTGCATAGCCAACTTCTCCACCCAGCTCGACGCCTCGCTCTTCTGCCACTCGCCTGGCCACAGTCACTGCGCCCTACAAGCATGTGCCAGTCCAGCGAGCAGCTCTGCCGGTGAGGAACCAGCATACTGTACGTGCTGCAATCACTGCTCCCACAGCTGCTGGTTGTGCTGCTTTAGCTGCTTACCACTCGTCTGGGCTGTGTCACTCCTATCATACCAAATTCGGCATGGCCTGCTTCCAGAAGTAACTGCAAAGAAAGGTGGGCGCACTTGGTGGCTTTGCCTGGGGCTTTCGGCACAACGGATGCTGCTGGGTAACTATGGCACTACTGACCTGCGACAGCTGAGTGGTCTTGCCGGATCCAGTTTCACCTATTACAACTATGACATCATTGTTTCTTACTGCCTCAAGGATATCAACGGCATACTGGCGGATCGGCAGGTTCTGGCTGTCCATGGCGCTCGATAGTACTCACGCGCTGTCTGATGAGGCCATATCGCATCTTCTCGACCTTCTAAGAACTGATGGAAGCCCCTCAATGGGCTCCCATTGCGCCGAGGGTCGCATTCGTAAACCCCTGGGGCCTAGGAATTTGAAAAGTCTAATGCTGCTGCTGTGGTGGGTTTGTAGTTCTAGAAGTAGGCTGAGCGTCCTGAAACGCCAGCTGCAACTGTCAGATAGTTACTAATGATAGCCTGCTAAAGCTGGGAGCAGGCAACACAGCTCCTTGAAATTACAGGCTTTGGTAAAACCAGCGCCTCACTGTTTCAAACAAGCCAATGCCGCTATTGTGATGCTTCTGAAAGTTTCGGTCTTTCAGTAACTGGTGTGCAGACACGCATGCACCAAAACAGCAAAGCACCAACCACCCAGGACTGCCATATAGGCCACCACTACATCCAACAAGGTGTTCTGAAGCAAGCACAACTACACAACCCTGTTATTGCTGCGCATCACCATCCAACCCCGCCAACGCAGCTTCTACTGTCTGCTCATCAAAGAGCCGATTCAGCAGCACCACCAGCTGCCCGCCATTGCATCGCCCTAACCCCAACGCAGCACACAACTCCCGCCGCCTAGCCGCAACACCCCGACCAGCTGCAGATTCTCCTGCATCAAAGGTATTAGCTAAACCCATTTCTACAAGCTTCTCCTGCGTCCATACTGCTCTATCTCTGGGATAGCTTTGCCGGCAGTTCCTCAGGGCCTGCCGCACACCACCTGGTACGGCGTGTTCGATGCCACGGTTGCCAGCAGCATGAACGGGTCCGTCAACCGCTGATGTGCCTTGCTGCTCTGGGATGAAGGCGTGTGATAGGGGACCAATGAGGTCATCTAGGTGTAAGCGAAGCTCCCTACATAACATATGGGCATATGATGAACCCTGTTAAGTGAGCATTGAGAGTATGGCAAGCTATGCTTGGGAGGCCGGTACTGCCTCTCACTGCTTTGCTGAACACACATGTTTTACCCCTGAACATCTTGCACGGAGGACAGCACCAGATGCCCCTTAACCTTACAAGGTGATATGATTGCGCACATACAACACAAGACCAATTCAATGATGTACCACACTTCATACGCAGCATAATGCTTTCCTGCAGGAGACTGCAAGATATGCAATCCTGCAACACTCTAGCTGCCACAATATCTCACCTCCCCCTTTCATCTGGGTCGGTAAGCACCACCAGGGGCCTGCCCAGCAGCTGCAGCATCTCCAACTCAGGCTTTACATGATCTTTGAGTGCACGCGTGCCATCGCATACATACACCTGACATTCAGACAACATTCGACAGACAGACATCAAACACAATGTCGTACTACTCAAGCAGGCGAGGATGGGTGGCTGAAGCGGGAATAACCCATCAGCAAACCTGCAACTGTAAGACAGCTGAACGCAATGGCTGCAGCCATCTGGTTATTGGTACTACTACAGGATCATTTGGAGCAAGTGATGCAGTGCTGTGCTGACATAGCAACAGAGATCGGCGCTCAGGCTGCCACGGATAACTGCGCATGTTGATGCCATCTCATAACATTAGACAACGTGTATTACTCACCGGTGCGTTAACTGCCCGAGCTACTGCTCGCTGGTCTTGATCGCCCTCCACAATCACTATGCAGTCCAATGTTGGCAGCTCAGCATTGCTCCCAGCAGCACATATATGACGCCTTAGCCCTGACCAGGCTGGACCACCAGGCAAGGCTAGGTCGCCTTTGTACACAGGTTTGTAGTGCTTCTTGCTGAGAGAGGTCACTAGAGGATGCTGCAGCCAGTCTGGTTCCTGCTGCTGCTGACGTTGCTGCTGTTGTGAACCAGTTTGTTCCTGCTGCGCTGACGGCTGCTGCTGTGTCGGCGCTGGATGCTGTTCAGATGTCTGCTGACTTTGAATGCGTGCAGTTCGTTGTTGCTGTTGTGACGGCTGCTGCTGTGTTGACACTGGATGCTGTTCAGGTGTCTGCTGACTTCTGATGCGGCGAGTAGACCGCCGTGTGCTACTGGGACTGCTGGCTTGACTGCTGCTGTTGACAATGTCCTGGCTGCTAACAGTGCTGCTAACTGGAGACTCTCCCCTTCTGCTGCTGCTGTCTATGCTACTGCTACTGCTTGCCTGTGTAGCATGCTGCTTCATGTCTTGTTCTATTGCAGACACAAGGTCAGCAAAAGGGCCTCTGCGCTTCTTGCTGATGCTGCGAGGAGCCTCCTGCATGCCATCGCCGTTGCTGACAGGGTCCTGCTGCTCAGTGCTGGTTTCTGTCGGCTGCAGCGTCATGCCAGTGCCTTTTGATCCCTTGAGAGCACGTGCACTACTGCTTGCAGCTCTACTGCTGGTCCTCTTGCTGCTGGCGAAGCCTTCGCCAGGGCTTTGAATAGCCTGTTGACCACCCTGAGGAGCTGTCGTGCGCGTCTGTGCTGCAGCTGCACCGAACGCGTCTTTCAGCACGTCCATGATGTCGTCTAAATTGTCCTGAGTGGCGCTGTGCTGCACCTGGCTGCTTCTGGCCATGTCGGTGCCAGCGGCAGAAGCGACCACGGGTCGCGCCAGGTGCGGTAGAACATGTCTTTGAATGATGTAAGGATAGCTGCCGAAGCTGGTAAACAGCGGAGAGGCGCGCTTAGGTAAACACGCCATACTTGGTAGCAATGCTTAGCCACCACGCACACCACCTGGTTGGACTCTTTAACACACGCTGCTGGTAGTTCATCGGCAATCCCCAACTCCGAGCTGTAGTGCAGCAGCTGCCGGGACCATGTCATGACAGTCACTCTTGCAAGAGTGCATTTTGGGGCGCCCCTGGCGTAGCCAACCTCTGTAACGCCTATGACCAATGTAAAGTAACGCTTTATTCGGCTTGCTGCATCCCTGCCTCAACACATCAGCAGTTTCGGTTGCGAAAGGGAGATTTGCATCCTTGTTTTGCCTGTTACTGATATGAAGAGGTAGTTGGAAGTTATATCCCTGTGTTTGGGTCTGTCTCGCACCCTTAAAGGGCAACATGGCGAACAGGACCCAGGTCGAAGCAAGGACCATCCATGGCACCAACCCCCAGGTGACCAACAGCGGAGGCTGATTGTGCTGATAGTGGGGTTACTAGATAAACTGGTTGATCAGAAGCGACATGATGCCTCAGTGACAGCAAAGCTATCAGATCAACACAGCAAACGCTCCTGACACTCTTGCTGCTGCTCTGTCTTGGCTTACAGAATTTGGTGGAAAAGATCACCCGCAACAAGATATACTCGTCCGTGTATTGGAAGAAAGACTGCTTTGGCCTGTCAGCGGAAACACTAGTAGATAAAGCAGTCGAACTCAAGTACATCGGGGGCATGATTGGCGAACCGCAGAAACCAACTGAGTTCATCTGCCTGATTCTCAAGATGTTACAAATCCAGCCGGACAAAGAGATCATCATCGAGTTCATAAAGAACGACGACTACAAATATGTGCGGTTGCTGGGTATGTGCCTGCAAGCAACAGCGGAAGGTGGCCAGCCAGGCAGTAGCTGAGTTGGTGCCAGCTGCAGCAGCACATCACTGCAATCACCTACTGCAGTAGACACCCTATTGACACCATCAGCATGGCACCACTGGGCTGCTTGTAGCAGTGTGATGCAGCAGCAGTGCTTGTATCACTCCTGTGTTGCAGGCATCACATCCTTTGTCTAAGCAATAGCCCAAAGCTCAAGTTTTGGGGGAGAGCCTCAGCACAGCAGGCACTTGCTGCCTTTCTGCAATATGCCATGCAGTCATACTATCAACCATATCTGCTGATGCTGTATACTGCTGCAGGTGCTTACTACCTTCGCCTAGTTGGCAAGGCCTATGACGTGTACACATACCTAGAACCTCTGTATAATGACTTTCGACGAGTGCGGATAGCGCAGGCGGATGGCACTTTTGCCTTGTCACATGTTGATGAGATTGTTGATGACATGTTACGGAAGGACTATCTATTTGATGTGGCACTGCCACATATACCCATGAGGTGAGCACGCTCATACATCAGCAGTTCTGTAAGTTGGCTGTATGACTTGAGCATACGGTTTATAGTTATGTGCAACCTGCAGCACAAGCCAGGCACGGGCGCAGCGAACTCAACTTCAATCCAATCTTGTTTTGCTGGCCTCATGCTGGCCTTCTCACTGGGTCATTGAGTGGTTCAAGTGTTGGCAAGTGGCTGCAGCCGATGGCAATGTGCTCTGTTACAACCTCTCACTTCAGTGCTGGTATGCCAGCTTCTGGCTCAGCAGCTCTGGCTGTTGTGTGCTCAGTGTGAGCGACCTGCGTGTGGCTACTCCTGCCTGCAGGCACCTGCTTGAAAAAGCCGGCACGTTAGAACCTCGGATATCACTGCTGGACGACGAAGAAGTCGATCGAGCCATTGCAGAAGCAGAGCAAGAAGCAGAAGCAGCAGAACAGCAAGCAGCAGCAGCGCAGGAGCAGCTGCAAGCAGCAGCGGCAGCAGCAGGGGCAGGAGACAGGCGGGTGGATGAACGTAAGCGGGATCGCAGCAGAGAACGGGAGAGGGATAGAGATCCTGAGGCAGCTTATGCTGACCGCAGCCGACGGGAAGACAGGGATCGGGAGCGGGAAAGAGATAGGGATAGGGAGCGGGACGGTCATGAGGACAGGAGGAGAGAAGAGAGGCGGGAGCGTGACAGAGAAAGAGATAGGTAAGCAGCAGTGGCCTGATGGGCCACTTGTGCAAGATTGCTGTGTCGATCGGGAGTATATTGCTTGGAGTCAGGGGATGGTGTTCGGAAGTGGGTAAAGCATGGCAGCATGAGGTTAGCAGCTGATTGCTTGGTGTTGTGTGTTCACTGCCAGTTTCAGCAACCCCAAGAGCATGGGGCAGCTGGCACAGTAGGATACTGATAGCGAAAAGGGGGCCGAGTGTCGAGGGGCAGCAGCTGGCCAAAGGGTCGCTGCATGTCACACCTTCTGGCTACTGCAGGTTGACCGCTTGAGTAACTGTCTGCTAGATTCATCAATCTCATTTGCTGCATCGTCTTAGCCTGCTGTCTGTGCCACAGCCCTAGTTGTCTGTTCTTAGAGCTCTGCACCACGTACCAACTCGGCAGGCTGGTTTTTTTCACGTATGCAGGCGAGAACGTGAGTATGCTCGGGACGAACGGGAGAGTCGGCGTGGCCGCGGTGATTATGATTCCAGGGCAGGTGCATATGATCGCGCTGATGAGCGGAGATCCGGCAGAGACTATGAGGATAGGAGAGAGTATGACGAGCGGCGAGCAGAGAGGCGGCGAGATCGGAGTAGAAGTCGCAGTAGGAGCAGATCCAGAGAGCGAAGAAGCAGGCGATAGCAGCATGAGCTCTTTAGCCATGCAGGGGTTTGAGGTTCTGTAGCGGACAGCAGTGCCAGTCTCCAGTGCCAGCAGTGCTAGGCGATGATATGAGAGCAGCATTGTTGCTATCTGGTGTGGAAGTGTGGCACATGCGTCAGCGTGCTGGCAATCTCTTGCAGCATCAGCAGCTTGTCAGCTGCGTGGGAGTACCACGTTTTCAGCACGGGCGAATCCCACTTTGTGGCACATCGCCTGTTGCGACCAGTCCGTGATCAACTTCCATGCTATTGTCCTGCTGTGTCAAGTTCTTTCGCTTTGGAATTGCTTTCGACCAAGTGCCTGTGTGCCAAGCGGGCCTGCCACCGGTCAAACCGGCGGTCGGGCGATCGGTCGGTGGACCAGGCAGGTCTGCAGAAGTTCGGGTAGGCGAAACTTGCCCATGCATCGCGTCCAGATATTTCACTAAGCTCAACTGGCATATGCTGACATGCAGCTCGCACTCGCGTGACCGCATCTAACTGGAGCTCAGCGACTCCGAAGACTTCGCCGCATGTGCATCGGTGTACCAATCGGCGACTGGCGCACCGAGCTGTCGCGCATGTGCAGGGTGCGTCGCAGAACAAGCAGTCAAGAAGTCAAAGGCTGGTGTTTTGTGCAAAACCAATTGGTAGGATACGTATCCCGGTAGTGTTACGTCGACTCTGCAATAGTACTGTACGGATCCATTCAACATTTCGGCCACCTCAGACTCCGGTCGCCCGGCCAACAAGGCTCTGACTCAACTTGAAGATCATTCAGAAGAGGGGCTGTCTCTCCTAGGCTGAGTAGATGCTGCAAGTCACGGTTATTGCACAGGCAGCCTGCGGCGCATTGAATCTTTGATTGTGTTTCTAGCAGGTGGCCTTCCTTGCCAGGGTGCAGGCTGCCTGCCTTGACGGCAGCTACCCGTGCGTGGTAAGAGTTATGCCATAGCTCGTACAGACCTTGAATAAGGGAATCGTCGAGTCCAGCCGCGACTGTGCTGGAGGGGTGATGGATGCGACGGTTGACTGTGCTGCTTGTGGGCTTGCCAGCTGAGCAGCCGGGATATACCGGCTCCGCGGCGCTGACAGGGCATACAGTATAGACCAGCCTGCCACCTTAGCTGCTACAATGCTTGCCGCTTCTGCAGCCACATTGAAGCCAGGGCCGCCAGCGAAGGTAATCAGCGTCTGTTTCTGCCTATTTTCAATGCTGATGCCACACATTTACTTCATGGGCAAGCGGGCCTGTGGGCCAAGATCAGCAACTGGGCCAGTTGCTCTAATGCTGCTTCTGCCTTTGGTAATGCGGGTCTACCTGTTGTCTCAACGTGTTTGTATGGGCTACGCACTGACTGACTGGGCAGGGACTTTCATTGATAGGGCCAGTATCCGCCGCACTGAAGGTCGCACTGAAGGTAATCAGCGTCTGTTTCTGCGTCTGACTGCCATTTAAAGCACTCAAGACATTCTAATTCTGAGCTCCAGGTGTAAACCATTGTTGCATTTTCAAACCCACAAAAACCCTGTACACCTGTTCCTCAGGCTTTAGGTGGCAGCAATGCTAGTGATGTCACATGTGCTATGTCCCGCTGTCACAATTGCGTTGATTCCCAATTCAATAGCACTACACTTGAGAATACCTGGACATTGCATTGCTCGCAGACAGAATGCGCTGGATCAGAAAACCAGTAGGACTGTAGGCGCGCTGCTCCTTGCAATTGCCATCATGCCGCATCAGTCATGCGCGTTGCTGGCTTTCGTGCTCGTCTGTGTCCTTGGCAGTGCAGCGGACGCAGACAACTTCACGCACTCCGAAATCAAGGGAGTTCACAAGCGGATAGAGGGATTGGCATCATGGTTTGCACGTCCAAGGGGACCAACTGACGTAAAGCCTTTGCTTCCGGAGTCTCGGCCTGTGCAGCAGTGGCCGTTCCGCGATCTCCGCTCAGCCGTGGACTATTCGGTGGTAATAACAGATACGCATGCTGTCCTGGCCACAGTATCACATGCGCCGATACCTGGTGTCACTAGTGACATGGTACTGTGATGGTTTCAAGAAGGAATCTACGGCAAGTCCAGCAATCCGGGAGATGAAAACATAGTACTTTGGGACAACTATATACGTTGGCATCCGCAGCAGCACATCTACCAGCGGGTTCTGCGTCAGCCGAGTTCAAGTGCAGCAGCCGAGTCAGCACAGGAGGCATCCACACAGCATCAGTCAGACAGACACGAAAAGCCTATGTTATGGGAGCTGTGTGAATTCATGACGTCCTCAGAGCCCAACGGCTACACTCAATCAAACTACCCTGGGCCAGAAGCAACTGCACACGAATACTTCGTAAAGGCGGAAGCAGAAGTCCGGCAGTTGAATCATCAGGGACTGTGGGTGACTGTGCCATCAAAAACCGGGCTAGGAGATACGTTCTGGCACCTAAAGCACAGCTGGGCGGATACGCCTGAGGGGCTTGTGGTCAATAGTACTCAGGTAGGGGGTACAGAGGGCCTGAGGTATGCCTCTGACAGCCATGGTGTGCTGGCACTGTTGCAGCCAATGCATATTACACTCGGCTCGATTGGCGGGATACTTACAATCCATTGAATAGCCTGCTGCACCTCGGCAGAAGACGCTGACCGCAGCACAGCAAAACGATCAGTACTAGCCTTCCTGCCAGCCATGCTGATTGTATGTGATCATAAAGCATGATGTGCTGTTGGATGCTGTCTGCTGTGGTAGACATGACAGCCGAAAGCACAGTACACATAACAGTTGCAGAATTCTTGCCTAGTGTAGGTAGCTAGCTGTACTTGAGCTTGTGTTCCTATCGGAAATGGCTGCAAATCTTTCTTTACATGAGCTCCGCACACGCCTCACTTTTCTACTCTAATCCACACACTGATTCAGGAACATGTGTTTTGCTGAATCCCTACTGCGCCACTGCCATCGTTGCTGCTGCTGCTGCCAGGCTGTGGGTGTCGTCGATGCTACATGGCGGCCTCTTTGGTTTGCTCGCTTGCGCAATGCAATCATCCGTGGGCTGTTTTCTAAGGGGAGAGACCCTACCCAGCTTCTAAGTTACTGGGTCAAGCACTGCATAGAGGAGGTGGGTCAAAATAGCTTGTGCAATGGCAATGCATTTGTGAAGCTGCCGGCAATTGCGTTGCACTTTGGAGCGCGCGGCACACCTTTTGTAGTTTCTCAGCACAATGCGTCAGCTAGAGGATGAGCTGTGACTTGTTCTTTAATACGTCATGTTGTGGCAAGTGGTGTATGCAGTCTCAGCCTGGTCAAGTAAATGTGTTGACCTGTCTGTTCCGCTTGCTTTTAGGCTGATCATCGCAAGTCAGCTGGCCAGCGTTGCCATGTTGATTGGCTTGCAAGAAGCATCCAGCCTGGCACTCGTTGTGTGCGATTATGTGCCACTGCTGGTGTTGTGCAGATTGGGAACCTGGAGCACATACTGCCCCTGCTGTATCAAACCAGACCAGCAGCAGTGCTGCCCCTCAGCACTGCAGGTAGGCAAGGACAGGAGAGCTCAGGGATGATCCAGTCGCAAGATCGAGTCGCTGACGAGCTGTGAGCGCATGTTCTGCTGGTAGTTTGCTTGTTTTCCTTTATGGCTGGGTACATACTGCTGCTAGGTGGCCCGTATGATACCAAGGAAAGAGGCCACCAGGATCTGCGGCTTGTAAAGGCAATCCAGTGTTTGTAAAGTCTGTCTGGGACTTCCTATGACAAGTCTTACGCACCGGCCGTGCTGGGTGATGGAAATGCAATACAGCGGTACAACACTGCAGTGGCTGCCTGCGACAAAGCGGTCGGGGAGCCGATGTAACAGTTGCAAGGTTGGTTGTGCGGGTTGGGTGGAGCTCACTTACAATGCAGGCCAGCCAGCCTGACGAACGGTGCGACAGCACGGTGCGGTCCCGGGAGAGCATCAGGAAGAGGAGCATTGGCGAACAATTTGGGAAATACAGA
>NSMO01003034.1:0-10588 GCA_002588565.1 Coelastrella sp. UTEX B 3026
ATTCGCCTGGTTCATTGCCGGTACAGCTTTCACTGGGGTGAGTAGCGCAGGATGTGTTCCTGCAGAATGCACAGTAGCAGCAATAGCAGCAGCTCAGCTGGATACAGCTTCTTCTAGCATACGGCAGCTGCGAGGGATGGGTTGGATACTCTGATTGGCTAGGTGTCTGATGGATCACACGAGATGCTGTCGGTGACATCATAACAGCGGAACAGTCTCGTAACAGTAGAACAGTCGCAAGGCTGCAAGCCAAGCTGCATTGTGCAAGTTGTGGTGAAGCGCAGGCTCATGCTGCACCTCAAATTTGCGCTGTGCCGCATTGTGCACCTTGCTGCTCAACTTGCGTCCGCTACTCGCTCTACTGGTGGTATATTGCACCCTGACATGCAGTGTTGTCTGCATAGTGTCATCGCAACATGCCAACATGCCCAGCTGGGTAGCAGCGTGTGGGTTTGATCAGCCTCGGCCCAGACTCACTGCAGCCTAGCCACACCTCGCAGCAAACTGCAAAGCACATCTCCGTGCGTCCAAAAGTCCTCTGCGTTACCCCCTCTGTGCTGTCTGCTTTGTGTGTGTTTGTTTGCAGTTCTTTGTGATCGGCCACGACTGTGGCCACCGCAGCTTCAGTGAGAACAAGCTGCTTGAGGACATCGTTGGCACCATCGCCTTCATGCCCCTTGTTTACCCATTCGAGCCATGGAGGATCAAGCACAACCAGCACCACGCTTACACAAACAAGTGAGCAATAGGCACAGCGGTATTAGGCGGCTGAAAGTTCTGCAGAGCAGTGTGGGCCCTGAGTGTGTGCTGCTGCTGGCCAACTGGTATATCAAAAAGGCTGATCAATTAGCTAGCAGCACACTAGCAGAGTTGGCAGTTGTGTGATAACAACAGCTGACAGCATAAAGTACTTTTACAGAGTTGAGGTCATCCTTGCCTGCCACAGGAGCAAGGATTAGACGTTTTACTGATTATATGCAGCTGCAGGCTGATAGCTGAGGCACGCTACATTGTTGCACAGTTGTCAGGCCTGTCACAGTCAGCACAACTCAGCAACTTATCTACGTAGGCAAGATCGGACGGTAGACAGCAGCAGACTACACAAGAATACAGAGTCTGTTCCGTTGCCTGTGCGTTGCCGGGAGGCAGGAAGTCGAGCTTTGCAAGCTGTCTGCAGTCGTGGCAGCCATGGCAGCCTGCGCAGCAGAAGAGAAGGGGTGACTGTCTCCTTCAACTGCTGTTGTCTGTCCAACTGCTCTGTCCTCAGGCTTGTTGATGACACCGCCTGGCACCCAGTCATGCCCAAGGAACTGGAGAAGTGGGGCCCTGTGCAGTCCAGCCTGTACAAGACCTTCCTTGGCAGCCCTCTGAAGCTGTGGGCCAGTGTAGGTCATTGGTGGATCTGGCACTTTGACCTCAGCAAGTACACTGAGAAGCAGAAGCCTAGGGTGAGTTATATATAGTAACTTTGAAAGTTGCTGAGGCGATGCAACATGGTAGATGGCCTCTCATGCTGGAATTTGCTACCCTGTGTTGCTTCTGACTCGTTGGCATTCCCCCAGCGCTTCATCACAGAGCATGCGAAGTCTCAGACCAAAGAGATGTGGGCCATTGCGGAGCTTGTTGGAGCAGTTAGCAGTTAGCAGCACACTTGGACCAGCAAGGATCGAAACAGCGTGACGGTGGTAGCTCACAAGGCACATTGTTTTGCCTCTGTGACGTACCGCACCGTTACTGCACATACTGAGGGTTTGCTCTGCTCGCAGGGGCACGTTCAGGACCTATTCAACACGACAGCAAATGCACAGTAGAGTGTCTTTACATTCATCTGTAACACATGTGGTGTTCCTGCAGGTGCTTGTGAGTCTTGCTGCTGTTGCTGCCTTTGCCCTGATTGGCCTGCCCACCATTGCCCACTACACTGGGTTATGGGGTCTTGTCAAGTACTGGGTCATGCCATGGCTAGGCTACCACTTCTGGATGAGCACATTCACAGTGGTGCACCACACAGGTGAGGGAACGGGACGTCTGGAGATGTGCCAGCTCTGGTAGATCCTTCTCACATCATATACCTTGCCAGAAGCTTGCCTGAGCTTCAGCAGCTGCCTGGTAGCTCAGTAATTCTTACAGCTAGACTTCGGGTGTCGCTGTGCTCATAAAGCAGCGTCAGTTGTTTGGAATAGATGTGCAAACAAGGCAGAAGGCGCACTGCATACGAGTCACAGGCAGGGCTGCTGATGTGGCAGTTCATACCTCCATATCTGTTTCGTTTGTGCCACTCTGCAGCCCCTCATATTCCATTCAAGCCTGCCGGCGAGTGGAATGCAGCCAAGGCCCAGCTCTCAGGCACTGTGCACTGCGAGTACCCACGCTGGGTCGAGTTCCTGTGCCACGACATCAGCGTGCATGTACCGCACCACGTGAACAGCAAGATTCCCTGGTACAACCTGAGAGCTGCACATGAGAGCTTGATGCAGAACTGGGGCCAGTACATGACAACTTGCACTTTCAACTGGCGCATGATGAAGACAATTTTCACAGGTGAGGGGTCAGAACTTGCGGGATGTTGAGGGTGTGATATGATGTGATTCAACGCTTGTGGTGATGTGTCGCTGTTAGCAAAGGAGGATGTGCATAGATGTGGTTATCAAGACCTTGTGACATATGCACAGGATTACTTGCTCAGTGTTGCCGGGTTGTCAGACGGCACGTGTGATGTGAGCTTCGAGAGAATGTAGACCGCATCTTGTTGAACCTTGAGTGTTGTGCCTAACACCTGCCATTTGTCTGTGACTGCGCAGAGCTGCACATCTACGATGAGAAGAAGAACTACGTGCCCTTTGACAGTGAGAAGCCTGAGCCATTCTTCGAGGTGCAGCGCAAGGTCATCCCCAACTTCAAGTGAAGTCCCGGTCGTCATAACATGTTATTTTAGTCAACTGCTGCAGCAGCAGGCAGGATGAGAGCCTGGTTAGGTGTTGGCTGCAGCTTGCTGTAATGCAGCTGCATCATACCAAGCCAGCTCTGAGCGGTAGAGCAGAAGGTTCTTTAAGGCAGTATGGCGACAGTGCGTGGATGTGCTACTGTGGTCTGTTCACCAGGGCTTTGCTGCTGTTGTTTTTTGGCATTTGTAATCTAGGGGCAATATGGTTCACAGTTCTGTGTGCTGCAGTGCACTGTTCAGGATTAGCTGCTCAACTGGACCAGCAACCATCTGTCTGAAAGTAAGAGAGTGCTGTGTGCCGAAGAATTCAGAGTGATTCTGAATCGCACTGAGGGTCCTGCAAGGATGTTGGCTGCTTGTCAGTGTTCCTGCATATGGAAAAGTGCATGTTCTGTGGACTGTGTTGTCTGGGTGTGTAATTAAGCAGCAGAAAGGCTGCAGTTGTGTGCTGGGTGGTGCTGGTTGCTCTGAGTCAGCGCTTCATACAACACCACCGGCACCTTCTGCAGTGCCATATATACATGTGTGTGACCGAGGCTTTGCAGTGGGAGTGGGGTATGGCATGTGTGTTGTGGCCTGGGACAGTGACTTTGCTGTTGAGAGCTTGCACGGGCGTACAAGGTCACTGGGTGTGTTCTTGGTTGTGGGTGTGCTCTCTTTTGTGTCAATGTTGTTCATGTTTGCTTGTCAGTTGGTGTGTTAGTCAGCGTGTCTGGCAGCCATAGATGCTGTCAGCCGAAGTGTTGTCTAGACAGCTGCATATTTTGAGGTCATGGCGGCTGTTGCCAATGACAGAGAGTGCTATAGGGGTAACTGTTATATTCAAGAGTGGAGCAGACTTCAAGAATGGAGCAGACTACTGGCGTGTCTTTGACCATTGGAACTAGTACGTTTTCCAAGTTCAAGCAACATTTGCCGGCTGCGGCCCGGCGCGACCATTCAACCGTTTGTACAGTCGCGACTTTGCACAGCAACGTGACCTTAGTCCACACAAGTGCAAGAACACGACAGGACAGCCACAACGGATTCGACAAACATCGCCCGTGACCACAAAGCAACGACCGACACCTCAACAAAAAGAAATGTGCATTCAATATCGTGGGCATTTCTTACAACGTATGGTGTCGTTCGACACGTATTTGCCCAGCTTCCATCGCACTCGAGGCCGCCAACCCGGACATAGCAACATTGGACCCTGTATTTGGACCACCATCCCCTCCAAACTCAGCATCCAACCCATCAGCAAACTGGCGCTGTTGATGCTCTTGTTGCCGCCTGGCAATGCTGCTATGGAGGTCCGACACGGCTGCATGCACATGTCCTCTATCTCTATGGAACCTCTGCCCATAAAGGCCTGTTGGTAGACCTGTGGTGGATGATATCTCAGGGTCCGAAGGTATCCGACCTACCAGCAGCTTGTTGTGTTCGACTTGCCACTGCAAGCAGGCAGAATAGGCGACACGCGTGAGACCTTATCACATTAGCGCAACCTTATTCAACAGCAATGCGGGCTTGCAAAGCTCAGTGAACAACCAACTGCCTCAGACAATTGACTCCGTTACTTTTGCAATGCAGACGCGGGCACCCTACAACACAGCGATGCCACTCCACAGGCTGCTGACAGGGGCCAACTTCCGCGTTCAAGGGTCTGCCACAACTATCAACACTTCAAAAGCGCACACAGCAGCTGCATTGTCCTGGGATACACTTGCAGGATATATTGCTGCCTGTGTACTGCTGCCTGTATGGAAGGCAAACAGCATGTGTGCGTACTATACCAACCGCAAGCAATGGGCAAGAGTAGTTGCTGACACAAGCAGAAGCGTGCGGTGTCAGTACCCACCTGCTCGATCATATCATTGTGCTCTTCTGCCTCTACTTCATTTAAGTGCTGCGCCAACTGCCGGTAGACACCCTTCGTTGTTGCAAACACAACCGCGGAACAAACCGCCGCCAGCAGACACACCACAGCCTCAACTACAAACGTCGGGCCAAAGCAGTCCCTTCCCATGCAGGGCTCTCCCTCCGCATGCTTCTTGACAGCTCTGTTATAAAACCAGCCAGCAAGCTGTGTTGGGAAGACATAACCACCAATCGCACAAGCTGTGTGCAAGCCTGCATAGTTCGCCGCAAAGTGCCGCAAGCCGAATACATCGGCTGCGATAGCTGGTATAAGAGTGAACATCCCGCCATAGCATAAACCTAGAGACGGTGCAAGGATGTATAGATGGCCGGGTGTTGTTGCTGCTGCTGTGGATATGACGGCGGCTGTGAGGCACGTCATCACTGCAACTAGCCACTTTGTGCGCGGGGTGCCGTAGCGATGAAGGTTGTTCTCTGACAGCTGACCCATGAGGATGCGTCCTGCACATAGCACACACATATGCCTGTGAGCAACGGCAGTGCAGCTCTTTGTGACATACGCTGCAGCCCCTTAGGCGAGGTCAACGGCCGCTGTAAAGGAGCTGCTGCATGTGTGTAAACGCTCAGAGATAGGCAGTGCTACTGTACATTGTGTTCTGCTTCCGACCCGCTGAGCATGCATGCTGACTTACACTGGTTGTAAACCCTTTGTCTCACCAGCAGCATTTACCATGGCATAGATACACACAAACGCCACCTGACTGCGCGCCACCTCAGCATGTCCAACTGTTGAATGACTCGTTAGAATATCATTTGCACGTACTTTTGAGAACTCGCAGTTGTATTGCAAACAGAGCAACCCTTTCTAGCTGAAGCTTTGTGCAAGCATACTTGCCTGCAGAAATTCCCACAGCATAAGTACACACACAACCAAAACACCTGACTACCCTTTGCCCCTCCAAAAGGCACCCGGTGCTGAGTCAGCAGACTGAAAGCTTATTCGCATACATACTGCATCAGCAATGCTAAGAGAACAAACTGCTCTAGCCAAACCGCTAGCCCACGTCAAGCATACTTGCCTGCAGCATTCCCCACAGCATATGTAGACACAAACGCCACCTGACTACCCACTGCACCGCCAAGAGCGACCGTCAGCTGTCCCAAGTTGTTTAGGAAGGTCAAGCATGAACCCACGCCGGCCATAAAGCAGAGAAACAGCAGCCAGAACTGAAGGGTCTGTGCTGCTTGTGACAGGGATATGTTTGTGAAGTGATGATGACACTCAACACTCGATGAGGGACTGGCACCTGAAGGGATAACATATCACAGAGAACAGGTGATGATACCACTTTCATTCATCAAGAAGTCAAGGCCTTATGTAAACATGTTGGTATGGGATGCAGGGCTGAAACAGGCACCAAGACCTGTAGCATGGTTTCGTGCTTGCAGCAAGACCGACAACAATACCTGCCTTCATACCGATTGTGCCAAAAGACAATGCATTACAGGTAACAGTGGTGTCTTGATGTACTGTAACACACACTTGTACTGGCAGCTGACCAATCCTACCTGACAAATCTCTCAACCGATCAATAACCAAGGCACCGGTCTCAGCCCTACTGCTGTCAAGCACCTCCGGGGCCAGCTCACTCTGTTGCTGCTGCTTGTACTGCTGCAGCAGCGGCTCCTCTAGGCCTTCTACTAGCACCTCCACCCGTTTCTCCGCCCTAGAATGACCCACACTACAACTGGGGTCAATTATCTTGGCTTGCAAACAGTTATCTGCCGCTGCTGTTGCAGTACTTCCTGTTGGCCGTTCCTGCAAATGCTGACTAGCCCTAGGACCACCCTTGTCAGCACTTTGGCTGTCCTCAGCTAGCTTGCCTTTGCCCGGGCTTTGTGTGCGTCTGGCTCTGTTGCTTATCTGTGAGATGAGGTTGCGGCCGCCGAGGGGTTCCTCGTTGCTGTCTACCAGGCGTAGGAGTTGCCACCACCGCGGCAGGTTGCTGGGGCCCTCTTCTGGGTCCGCCAAGTGATCGTGGACATATCTGGACAGCAGAAGAAAGTAGGCAGTACATGAAGCCGCTAGTGGAAGGGAACAGTATGACATCAGGGTCAGCGATGCTTGCCATGATGGCGAGTTGCTGGGGCCTTCTTCTTGATCAGCCAAGCGCTCGTGAACACACGTACAGATTGAGCAGCGACCAAGCAGGAGTTTGCATGATTCAGATCAGCACTGGTCCCGAGACCAGTGCAGATCTGAATCACTCCACTCCTGCTTGGTCACTGCTCAATCTGTACGAATGTTCACCAGCACTTGGCTGATCCAGAAGAAGGCCGTCAACGTGGCGATTTGCTGGGGCCTTTTTTTGAGTCGGTGAGATGCTCATGAACATACCTACAACAGAGCAGTTTTTCACACAATACACAATTAAAAACACATGGACTAAAGCCAGTTGGTTGAGTTGAGAATGAACTAATATTAGGAACGTCCGAGGCTTGGATTGTGATGTGTATTGGTGCGATATACTGTAGCACATGAGGATACAATGTGTGCCAGTGTTGCAGCTTCCACCAGTGCGGCATGTTGCTGGGTGTTCTGGCGGCTAGATGCATTACACATAAGTAAGGCAAGAAGTGTTTGTCCGTCCAAACACCGCACAGTCGACGTCTAGCGTCAGTAGCTGGCATCAGCACAGGCAACTGCTGTGGGTCAGGCAAGTGTTCATGAACGTAACTTGGATACAACATCAAAACATGGGATTGACGATCATTGGTTTGATGCAATCATCTCACGAAAAAACTTCTACTAGTCTTACATGAAACTGTCTACATTGCAAATCGTGAAATCTTAGACTGGTTGTAGATCAATGCTGAAAAGCGGTTGTTTACAGACTATCCACTGTTTTGAGACTTTAAATCCTATACAAACCTGCTGGCCAAGCCTCCACTATTCCAGGGCACCAACAGTATAACACTCAGGATGCCAAACATTCCTAAGGTGTTGAAGTCCAGAAGGTCGACTCCTGCTGCACCTGGCAGGGGAAGATTACCCATACCCTACAGATGCATGCACAGTAGCGGCACTGCAGCGTTAAAACAGCGTGAGACTGATGTTGGAAACTGTTGCAGTGGGCCCTGTCGGTTGCCGGGCACTGTAGGGAGATGACGTACTACATGCAGATGCTGTTGGGGTGACCGATCATGGTCTGCTGCAGGCATGGCGACGCATGGTGGATTTGCTGGTGGACATGCTGTTGGGTGAAACAGGAGCTGGTAACAGCAGGACACCAGAATCGGTCAACAGCAGCGCAGGGCCAACTTCTTGTTACCTACAAAGTAGGAGTCTTTGCATAGGAGAGCTTGCAAAGCTCATGAAGCCACGCTACAGGGCCAACCCGCCAATATCTGTGACCCGGCATCCATTCGCTGCAAGTAAACGTGCAACAAATCCATCGCCAACTAGTATTATTCATGAATGAACCTCAGATACGTGTTGCCTTCACCTGTAGCAGTGCTGATGTCATCTGGTACAGTGCCAGCACCACCACTGTGACATAAGCCAACAAGAACCGAGACTCGGGGTTGAACCTGGACGACAGGCAACGCAGATATCTTCACTATGAATGGTTATAGAGACCATAGCTGCAAACGAGTACATGCACTTGTTTGTTGAAGCTATCTCACACAGGAGAAATACCTGCCGATAAGCGGTGATGTTGATGGCACTGTCAATGTGCCTGCAACGCCAATGCATCTCAAGCAAATTGAAAGCGAGGTCGCATGAACACTCTGCCTGCAATGCATGGTAGGCCTATCTGCAACAAAGGCAGCTAGTCTATAACAAGAAATCAACAACCACAAATCCTTTGCCATTCCCAGAGTAAGCTATCACACAGCAGACTTACCAGCTAGCGAATGAGTGCACTTCTGCCAACTCGACATAAGGCACGTGATTCACTCCCAACGACAGCAGAAGCGGCAGCAGCGACGAGGTCACTGCCAACATCCCAATGTATGCTGTAGCATCAGGTGCTAGGATACTGACATACACGCTGCTGTAGATGCTGCCAGAGAGGCCCACGAAGGACTTGAGGAGACCAACTACTGTGCCTCGGTTGTTAGGGAAGTTGCGCACCTGCGCAGCAAAGCCCCAATCGGTGCACTGTCATGAGAATGGTGGAGTTGCAAGTACACAAGGTCCCTGTAACCTTGCCCGCCACCATATGTTTTGTTATTATTAGCACCATATATAGCAAGTGCACCATTTAACTGGGGTGAAGCTTTTGTGCTCGGCCATACGCATTGTAGTGTGCGGATCTACTGGATGTGCTGTGCCCTGCTTTGAGCTGCTTGCACCAAGGTGGTTGCAGACTAGACTCACAGAACCCTGGACACATGCTGTGCCGCTGGACAATGAGTATCAAGCGCAGATATGATGTTGTTGTTGTTGAAGGTGCCACAGTGCATGTAATCACTAGCCACGAGCCCTTGCACATGCAATGACTGAACACATGCTTGGGAGTACGTCCACTTACATTGGTAACGATAGTCGCCGTATCATACCAGCTGCTGGAGTTGCCAGCAATGAAAGCCAGGGCCAGCAGAGTGATATAGTTGAGCACCAGCCGGCCTGAAGCAGCCAGGAACAGGCCGCCATACCCAATAGCACCCAAGGCAGCACCAACCCATACAGTTATCCTGCAGCAGGTAACAGGACCCCCACGGCAGTGTCACTTGTAAAGCAGCTTGCAATGCAGCATGTTTGCGCGTCTTCTGCTGCGCGCGCAGCAGAAGCGGGTGAGTGCAAAGGGACATGCACACAAACACACCAGACACAGCCCCGCATACGGAATTAAGTGGGTGGCCATCATGAGGTACTCAGGGGACTACATGTATGAACACATTGCAGTGGCGGAATGAGAATGCTGAAGGCAGCTAGCATGGACTGTACTCACACACTATTGAACAGGCTGCTGCTGCTGCTGATGATGATGATCATTATGATGCCGCTGTATAAGAAAGTGATAGCCTAGGCACGGGGGTAGGCCCGGCTAGACAGATCAAACCCAGCGAAACGCTCCACAGTGAGGGGCCATGCGTTGGCTCATTGCAGCAGGTTCATTGACACAACACTCTTGCAAGGGTGAGTGTGCTTGGCAGGCCAACTTGTCCAGCACAACAAGAAGGCGCTGCTGCTTCCGCTGCTGCGCTGCACAGTAGAGGGAAACATAAAGCCTACATAGTAGAGAAGCCCAGCAAGGCAGTCCAACCAGACCCCACTATACCTCGGCCCCATGCGTTTGTGATGCTCCAGTAGATCATAAGCACTGCCTGATATGATGGCCAGAAAAAGCCCAAACGTCATGGAGGAGCCGATACCTTGGACCTGACCCTGCAGGAATGCAACAGCAGCAGCAGAAGCGCTGTAAGCTGCTGCGTAGGCGATGCTGTTTGGGTATGCCGTGTGGTATCGCAGCAACAGTTGTGTTATTTGTGCAGCCCTGTAGCAGAACTCGAGTAGCAGCTGCATGGCAATGCACAGTGGCGCAATGTCCCTCGGATCAGCGCACCAGCCTCTATATTGCCTCGCTGCTGCTGCACATTGGACGTGCCGCACTGTGTGACTCTCAGGCCACAACCTTATCTCCTCCGTGTGTGTCAGACCACGCCAGTGCAGCCAACTTGCCAAAGCAGGATCTCACTTTCACGTGGCAAGCGGCAAGCACTGCTGTTGCCAGCAGCATGCTTTCAACTGATGGTATCTTGATGCAGCTGCTG
>NSMO01003045.1:0-15054 GCA_002588565.1 Coelastrella sp. UTEX B 3026
TGTTGCTGATGCTGTAAGTAGGCACCTGCTGAGGACGCCCCACTGTCTTTCTGTGCATCAGGCTGCCTTTCCTGATGCAGTTGCATAGTCTGAGACTGGCTGTTAAGCAACGGACTGAGCATAACACTGACATCCTGAGCAGTTGCATCGCCTACTCTGGCATCTGTTGCGGTTCCTGCTCTCTGGGACTGCATGCTCATACCTGCAACGTAGGCAAACCAGCGCACAGTCGAACGAGATCCACCAAAACAATGGGTTCCCAGTATTATCTGCCTAGCATAAACAGGACACCATAACACTTCCAAGTGCAGTAGTCATCAGGATTTGCCAGGTCTGGGTCCACATGTTACGCAAGCCCTGGAAGCTTGAGGTCGCTGGGTGTCAGACGGCTGATTGTCAAGGTCCACCAAGAGAAGCCTCTGTACTGCCTGGTCTCTTAGACAGCCCACCTGGAATCAGCAATGCACTAGCACTATCTGCTGCTACCTCTGGCTGTCTTACGCCCAGCCGTCTACCCTTGTCCTCCGACTCTGCAAGCTGTTGCTGCTGCTGCGCTGTCAGCTTGGCTGCAGTGCCGGTGCCATACAGCAAGAGAGTACGACTGTTCACTGTCTGGTCAATCCGCCTTTGGCTGGGGTCTACACCCGGATACAAAGTGCACAACAGCAGTTGTCTGCCATTCCAGATTGCCAATTGGTGTGAGTTGCCCCGCAGCTTACTGCCTGCTAGTGCCTGCTGAGAACCTGGGACACTGGCCAACAGGAAGTGTGGCGTCAGAGCTGCTGCTGTGGTCTGACTGCTGCTTGTGGCCGCTAGTAACATGCTGAACTGCAGCTGGATGACAGGCTTGAATGTAATGGTCATTCCGGCCTGTACAGAATACACACAAACAAGGCGTCTGCTGCTGCAGGTATCAGAGTAAACCAGGCTACATAAGCATGTATGCTGATGCGAGGTGCATATGGGAGGTGCAACTCATGTGCTGCTTCTTCCAATTTCTTGAAGCTTGAATGCCACGATTCCACCTAACCAGCTTCTGCTGCACTGCAGCACTGCTCACCGTGTCCACAAGCTGCAGCCTTTCGAAGGCACCGCCTGACAACAGGCACAGGCGTCCATGTGTGTCAATGACAGCCAGCACCTCACTGCTGGCCGACAACCAGGCCATGGAGCTGATATGGCAGGGGCCATGGTGCAACAAACCTGGAAACAGCGACCATCAAGGCCTGGGTGAGTCAGTGGTTCAATGTTCTGCTGTACGGTCCCATTGGCCTTTCCCATTGATAGGAAGCATGTATGCTCTATTTGTTGCAGCATGGACTGCTTTTAGATGCATCTAAAACACTATCAGCAGCCTGTGAGCCTGCAGCCGTGACGAGTAATGCCATGATAAACTTACTGATGCTTTTCTTGTCCAGCAGATTATTCCAGCAGCACTCATGTACCTCCTGTGCGCCTTGATTGAACAGCAGCACCCAGGCGCCCCCTTCTGAGGCTGACAATGCAACAGCTAGGCGTGACCCTGTGAGAGTTCAGCAGCAAGGACGCCATGTTCAGCAGCAACCCTCTGCGTTCACCAGCACCAATTATGGCATGAGGGTCATGGGCCTGAATAGCCTGCTGCTGAACACTTTTGGTGCCATCAATTCAGCACAGGGAAGAAGCTCTGCTGTTGGCAGTACACTGGTAGGGGTGTACAAATGCTGAGCTGACACATGCTGCATCATTCTCCACTGCGCTATGATACAGTGTCTCAGGTCTACCTTGTGGGTGCCATGCCAGCTGAACTGCAGATACTGCCTTGCTGGATTTCATCAGCAGCTCCCTGACAGCTGCGGCTGTTGCTGCTGCAGGAGCTGCCGGTGTTGACACAGGTGCATCTGTCAGCTCCAGATGTGATGCTACATGCCACGGCTGCTGAGGCTGTTGCTGTTGCTGTGTTGTGAGGCTGAGAGACATGTGTGGAGATGTTCCTGGCAGACTGATGCACATTTGCCTCCAACTGCTGGTGCCAGCTGATGCATCTGAGTGTGGTGCCAGGCTGCTGGACCCCAATTCATACACAGCCTGCTGCAGGACACACAGCAGTATGGCACCTGCAGCAAGCCGGCAACACATGGCTGAGATCAGCTTTAGGGAGCTACCAGAGACCTTCAGTGCCTGTGGGGCTATCATGAACGCTTCTTCAGCGGCAGATGCTGAGGTTGAAACCAGCTACTGCAGTGCTTGTTGCTGTGCAGCATCAGCAGCCTGGCCTTGTGTACCGATCACTGTCATCTTCTCCCAGCTACTGACGCTGCTTGCATCACCCTAGCATGACCTGGGCTTACCTGCACTGATAGGTTTTGTGTGAGCCACATGTAGCTGTAGGCCACCCAGTTGCTGCTGCACAAACACTGCATGAGTGGTTACTGTCGCCACTTGCTCGTCACTTGATACAGAACTGCTGCAAAGAGGCAAGGCTGGTAGCTGCAGCCATGCGCTCTGCTGTTGGTGCTGATGCTGGTGGCTGTTTGTGTTGGCTATCTGACGCCATAGGTACATAACCAGATGCTTCTGGCAATATCCTAGTGCCAGCACAGCAGCTCCTGCATCTGCATCGATACAAAGCACCAAGAGGCACATAATACCCAATGTTTATTATCCTCTGCCATGTTCATGGGTCAGGATTGCAAACGTAACTGAGCACTCAGCGGCTGCTCAACGTTTTAACGCACTGATACACTTCGCCAGTGGTCTGACCTGGGCTTACCGTGAACAAACATCTGCTGCCAGTGATCAAGTCCAACTGAAAGCCCATCGTCACCACCTGAAGCACACAGCTACACAGTTTAACAGGGCATCAAATGCTGCCATAATATCAGTACAGTGGCGTGTATTGCTGTACGTGGCTGGAGCACATGCATCAAAGGACCAACACACTGTTACCTGGTCCGGGAATGCTGAAGTGCAGACGATTGTCTGTCAAAATCAGGCTGCACCCGTCAACTGCAGTTGCTGACCAAGTCCCGCTGGGCGACAGCCAGGTGGTGGTGCCTGCAGGCACCAGTGTGTTAGCCGCCCTGTGCAGCCGCCACTGAAAGGAGGCCACATGCCTTAACAGGTTGAGTGCAACAAGGCACTGCCACAGGGGAAGAGGTGACCCTGCTGTCCTGGCATTGCAGAACGGTATTAAGGACTCACCAACATCGCCTGACGGGCGCCACCTTGTTGCCGTTATCATTGTTCCTGGCCGAATCTGCACCTTGCACTGGCTTTTTACGCTGCCATGTTGGTTGCAGAGTGCAAATCCAGCACTGATGCAGTCGTCGCTGCTGTATTTGGTGTGCCGGTGCTGGCTTACACATTTTGAGAGCCATGGGAGGCACGAAGGGCTCACTTGCTGCTCAACTTGCTGCTCGCTGTTGTCCTGCGTTCAGTTTGGTCGGATGGTGATATTCTTTGCGAGGCCTGGGCTGGTTCTGTGCACAGCTGTTGTTGCACCCTCACCCACCTCCTTATGGCGCAGCGCATACTGCAACTGATGTGCGCAGTCATACTCATCACCGTTCACTGTGCAGAGCACCTTCGGTTGCAGTTTCATCAAACAGACTTGCACTTGCAGTACCCGTTAACACCACCCACGACATCCAGGGCGCTGCGATACATAATAACGGCTTCAACAATCTGCAACAGCCAATGAGCAGCAGAGATCGCGAAGTCATGGCTGGACGATCCCACTGCGCGACCAGCTGGCCCAAAGTCAAGCAGTGTTACTTGCAGAGTATGACAAAGGCAGTATCCGGGGACTATACCAGCCTGGCACTGCCGTATACACTCTCCTTTCGCTTTCTCATTCATCCCTCCCGCACACCACGGTGTGCAAGTACACTGCACCAAAACTTCTCCTTGATTAGCATGTCCGCACTAACAGCAGGCCGTGCGCCGGCCAGTGTGCTCAATGCTTCAGTGTCCGGAAAGCGCTCTTCCTTGACCTGCTTTGTCCGCAGCCAGCGTGCACGCGCAACTCGTCCTCAGGCTACCGCTGCTCCAGAGGCGCCACAAATAGAGAAAACAGCAAAAGATTATCAGCGTCCTGATACAGCTGGTCGTTTTGGGAAATTCGGGGGCAAGTATGTGCCTGAGACGCTCATCCCTGCTCTTGCCGAGCTCGAGGTGGCGTACAAGGAGGCCATTGCAGATCCTGCATTCCAGGAGTGGCATTGTGTTTACAGTACAATTCCAGTGCGCTGTGTTGCTGCTTAGGCGTTCACCTTCCACGCGTGGCAGCAGCTGAGGTTGAGACTTTCCAGGCGACCACCACCTTCTCCATACAGCTGCCATCTCCTCCACTGCGAACTGCGCTCACACAATGACGCTCAAGTACCGTGCTCATCGTACAGGCTGAGCTTGACTTCGCCTTGAAGGAGTATGTAGGACGTGAGACTCCTTTGTACTATGCAGAGCGCTTGTCAGAGCACTACAAAAGGTGCGCTGAAGGTACTGGCCTCTTATTACTCCATGGTCAGCAGGTTTCTGCAGTGTTTCAGGTGGTCATGGTGACCGCCTTGCAGATTGTATGCTCGCGCAAGCAATTGCAGCTGCTGCAAGGGGGAACTTGGCATGAGTCATGCAGTTGGCAGCAGAGTTTGGGGCAAGACTATCTGTCTGTGCTGCTGCAGGGAGGATGGAAGCATGCCTCACATTTACCTCAAGCGTGAGGACCTGAACCACACAGGAGCACACAAGATCAATAACGCTCTGGGTCAGGCACTGCTGTGCAAGCGCATGGGCAAGAGCAGAATCATTGCAGAGACAGGAGCTGGTCAGCATGGTGTAGCAACAGTAAGCATCGTGGCTGCAGCGCGAAGGCATTCTTAGCATATTGGTAGTTGTGCACAGTCGGCTGCTATGGGGGTGACGTTTGCAGAGCAAGCAGTAGGCTGAATACTGCGTGGGCAACGTTATCTTGACAGCAATTGGAACTGTAATTTTGTGACGTCTTTGTGATAGCAGTAGCTGGTACAGTTGATCATGCAGCAGTTGCATCACTATCTGCATGCAGTGACCTGATATAGTGGTAAATGGTAGCAGTGGGCTATTCTGCCAACGAGGCGACACCTATGGGCCTCATGACTGGACAGTCACACTGCCACATGATGATGTCGTTGTGTTACACGCCTGCAGGCCACTGTCTGTGCTCGCCTGGGTCTGAAGTGCATTGTGTACATGGGCGCCAAGGATATGGAGCGCCAGGCTCTGAACGTGTTCCGCATGCGCCTCATGGGTGCTGAGGTTCGCCCAGTGTACTATGGTACAGCAACACTGAAGGACGCAACCAGCGAAGCCATCAGGGACTGGGTCACCAATGTGGAGACCACACATTACATCCTAGGCAGTGCAGCAGGACCACACCCCTACCCAATGATGGTGAGCAGCAGCTTGCAGGACCAGCAATGAATGGCTGTGGTGGCAATGTCAGCGACAGCAGCTACTTATTGTGCTTGCCATTCAGCATGGCAGATGGACACATGGGTGTAGTAGCTTGCAGTATCTGAACAACGATGGCATTGACGACAGCAGTACACAGCAGCAAACAAGCATCGACTGGCATTGATGCATTGTAAAGTGCCGCGGGACTTGACTGCTGACTCAGCAGTGTACAAGTGTCTTGGCCCAATGACAGATGTGTCATGTGGGATCTGTCATATGCGCGCATTGGTTCTGAAGTCAAAACTTGTTAATTGGTTTGTGCTATGTCATGCTGCAGGTGCGTGACTTCCAGTCTGTCATCGGCCGGGAAACACGTAAGCAGTGCCTGGAGCGCTTCAACAGCCTCCCAGACATTGTCGTGGCTTGTGTGGGTGGTGGAAGCAATGCCATGGGCATCTTCCACGAGTTTGTTGATGATGAAAGTGTGCGCCTCATTGGTGTTGAGGCTGGTGGTGAGGGTGTGACAACAAGCAAGCATGCAGCCACCCTCACCAAGGGCACACCAGGCGTCCTCCACGGCAGCTTCAGCTATGTGCTGCAGGACAGCGAGGGACAGGTCATCGACCCACACAGCATCAGTGCAGGGTGAGTGACCTGATTGTTCAGCAGTGTGTGGTTCTGATTGGTCATGGCCCTATCATTGTTGTGGCACAAATGGCATGTGTCGTTGCAGCAGCAGCATCATGGAAGGTGTGTGCATTACTGACAGCTGGGTGGTGCAGTAACTGTTGGTATGAGGGTTTCGCGCATTGCAGGAGTTTATTGCACCAGTGGCAATGCCAGTTTGTTCTGCTTATGGCTGAAAGGCCTGTGGCTGCTCTGTGTCCTGTGCAGTCTCGACTATCCTGGCATTGGTCCTGAGCACAGCTTCCTGAAGGATGTTGGTCGTGCTGAGTACTTTGCCGTGACAGATGAAGAGGCTCTTGAGGGTTTCCAGCGCCTTAGTCAGTTGGAGGGCATCATCCCAGCATTGGAAACCAGCCATGCTCTAGCATACCTAGAGGTGAACAGGGGTGCCTAGGGCTTGCTGCAGGACTATCAGTGTTGTGGAGTCGGCTGCTTGTCGTGTTGAACAGTGGTGTCTGGGCAGCTTTCCACCTTTAGCATACAAGTTACATTGCTTGCAGGTCCAACCATATGGAACTGCGGCTTTCGATCATGCAACTTCACCTGGTCTGCTGCTGCTACCTGCATTGCTGACATATGCATGTCTGTTGTGCCTGCAGAAGCTGTGCCCAACACTGGCCGATGGCACCAAGGTTGTATTGAACCTGAGCGGACGTGGTGACAAGGATGTCAACACAGTTATCAAGGCATTGGGCATGCAGTCGTCATGAGGCAACAGGCTGATCTTGTGTTGAATGATTGTGCTTTGCTAGTTCTGGGTGTTGAGTGCTCGTGATCTGTTGGTCTGGTGATAGTTTACTGCTTTGATGGTGTGTGGTTCCTGTCTTGGCCTGCCACTGCCATATTGGCTCAGCAGTGTGATGCTGTGGTGTGTGGTTTCTTATTCAGTTTGTTCTGGTAACAGGTGCTTCAACCACATGGCGAAGAGACATCCGGACCGGGCAGTCAAGCTATAGTGGTACATGCATCCAAGCCAGTCGCAGTTGAGACATGACTGTGGCGGTTGCTGCTTCTATAAGCTACCGTATGTCAGTTGCTGCTGCAGTCGGTTGGCTAGCCATAGGCGTCTGCGCTCTCACATCATTGACACGGGTAGTGCATGATCTGAAAGAAGCTTTAGAATCAGCCATGGTATTACCGGTCGCACCAGCAGGACACGATTTGTTTCTAGTGCCGCACCCGCCCAGCACCCTACAGCAGGTTACAAGCCAGGTTGCACAGGCCAGGTTTGGCTGTCAGCCAGGGCACAGCAGCATCTACACCCTACCACCCTTGTTCAGGCCTCACACGATCCCCCAATTATGTTCGGTCCTGGTGTCGCTGATATATGTGATCAGTGCAAGTGGCCTTTGTAGGTCACCAACAAGCAGTGTCGCGCAAGGTGTAAAACCGGTTGGATGGCACTGTAACTTAGTTAGTTGATGCAAACATCAGCGCATTTGTGTGCTGGCGCCAGCTGTCGCAATTCAGAGCACCGAGGCTAGTCGCTTGTAGCTAATGCTTGCCAGCCTCATCGCTTTCTGACCGGCGACTGTAAGATGGCAGAGATGGATGTACTGAGCGTGTTGCCTCCCCGAGTCTGGACCGAGGTGAGCACCACTCAGGCTGAATGAATTGATACCTCGTCACATAAAGCTGCCTCTTGTGAATACGGTTTGTTGGTGTCTGCAGGGCCCAACTTCCACTGCTCTGCAGGAGGTACTGGACAGACTGGAAGAGCACACAGAGCAGGTGTGAATGGCATCAAGCAGGGCAGAAGGCAGCACCCAGCAGCCGTCTGATGAGGGTAGACCTGCAGTGCACCACTTAGGCACACTGTGCCCTACTGCTGAGCCCTACTGCTGACCTCAAGGCTTGTGTGACACTGCAGGTTCGAGCAGACTTGTTCTTCACTATTCTGAGGAATGTCTCTAGCGGTTCCCCCGACCCAGATACACTCGCAGCTTTGGCCCGCTTGGATGCCATCTCATCAAGCGGTGGCACAGAGCAGTGGGTTGCCCAGTGTGCCAACAAGTACTTGTAAGTATGACTGAAAGCAGCGCATACGCCTATCACTGTACTTGATAACCAGATCCCTGTACAAGGCTGCTTAGCGCTGTAGGTCACAATAAATCATCATGTTTTGTTGCACAATTGTGTGCGATGGTATCAGCGGTCTACGCGCGGCTGCTATGGGGAGCCAGCTCTCTGGCATAGGACATAGATGTTCTTCAACTGCAGTGGTGCCAAAAGGCCTCTCACCTGTCTTCCATACGTGCAGGGAGATGCAGCAGCACATCGCTGCGCTTCAGACAGAGCTGAAGGCAGCACAGGCAGCAGCAGACCTTGAAGCAACACTGAATGAATTCCGGGGCTACCTAGAAAATGGTGAGCAGCTTACCGGTTGGCTTGCACAGGGCTATTGCAGACAGGAACCGTGCAGCAGAGCAAAAGCGAGTCGGCTTCAGGTGTTGCTGCTCAGCTTCAAATCCTGGTTGCGGCTAGCGGCTGCCTGACTCTGTGCGGGTTATATTGTGAACAAACCGTGTTCCTGCCTGCAGGCCAGTATAATGAAGCAGCCTTCAACCTCGTACAGCTGCGAAAGATTCTAGAGGACAGCAGCAGTAGCAGCACAGGCAAGACACACAATCCAGAGCTGGAGCAGTTGCAGCAGGCTTGTGAGAGATGTGCCCGGGATCTAGACGAGGTGATCCCCGGTGTGGTGAAGCTGATAGCCTGCTGAGCATGTCAGACCACCGTGGGACAAGTGGATGCACTGCTGGGCCTCTCTGTCCTGCAAGTCTAGACAGCGTCTCACCGCAGAAATCCTTGCTTTTGACGAGCTTGGGTTATAACATTCTCTTGTATGCACTGTGCAGTGACTGATGCTCTTGCTATCATACTTCATGTCACAGGCCTTGGAATCAAGCTTCAGTGAAGCGTTTGAAGCAGCGCCTGACCATGGAGTGATCACAATCACTTGTAGTCTGCCCAGTGGGGGTGCTGTGGTTGAACTCTGGGAGGCAATGGAGAATGCGGAGCTTGAGGAGAAGCACTTGAGGACTGTGGCAGGTGACCTGGGCTGCTTTACCTTGACCTGGGGCACCTGGCACCCGAGCTATGGCTGGTTCAGGTATCTGATGCAACTGTATAACAAGCTAGGCTGTCTCATCAGGAATGACATGGAGGAAGGTTGCCATGCCAAGTATCGCCTAGTCAGGCGCGCCAGGAGTTGCAGGATGTCATGCGTTGCTGCTGCTTGTGATGCGTGCAGGGACACTGTTGCACTATGTGTTGCCAAATGTACTGAATGGTACAGCATACCTGAATCCCCACATATCACCGGACGGTTCAGCGCAGATCGGCTGGGGTGCAGCCCAGGCCCAGCCTGACGGAAGGTTTTCAACAGAGTATGTAGAGCAGTACTGTATGCAGCTGTTGTCAGTGCTGGCTGAGACCCTGTTCAGGCAGCGGCCATCAACACTTGCCAAGTTTGGGAAGGTGTTCTGGAGTGATTTTGTTCAGATGTACCAGGCAGCTTTCCTGCAGCAGGTGCAGGGCAGCTCTGTGGCAGTGCTGCAAGCGAGGCAGGATGCAGCAAAGCAGATGGAGCAGCAGGCTGTGGCCACTGGATTAGCACAGGCAGGTAGGTCTGGCATACCTGCTCCATGTCTGATTGTTGCATGAACAGTCCGGCCTCCGGCTTATGCTGCTTCAATGTGCTGCAGAGTTGGCTTCGCTCCTGTTCCTGCTCTGAGCAGCAACCCCTTGTGTTACCATGAAAGTGGCTTGTGGTGCTGATGGCTTGAGCTCAGCGTACATGTTTCTGCCCTTCAGGTTCTGACCTGGCAAGCTGCTTGACCCGGGCAATACAGGAGTCATATCACGTTGTGCAGGAGCAGTACTTGGCTCAGGCACGTGAGCTCCTGCTGGCACATGACTCACATGCTGAGCCAGCAACAGTTGGCCAGCCATTGCCGCTAGATGCTGGGTTCTACCAGAGGTACAAGCAGGGCAAAGTGAAGGTAGGATCTGGAGAGCAGCTGCTGGTGGTTTCAATCAGCCTTTGAGCCGGCAGCATGTTGGTTGGCGTGTGCTGCTACAGCAGTGTGCTGTGTTCACCTGGTCGACTGCGCTAGGCATCCTGCTGCCATCCTACCACTCGCCTCAAAGAAAGATCCCAACCGAGTACTCGGCTACTACCGCAACCCCAGGCATGCATGTTTGTTGTGCTCCTGTGATGTGCTGTAGGCCTGGGAGGTTCTTGACCCGCCGTCAGGTTGGGACGTGAAAGGTCCTGTACTTGCCACTGGCTACTACCAAGTCAGCAGCACAGTGCTGCAGCTGGTCATGATGATGGATGATGCCTTGGCGCATGCCTGTCACCAGGGTAAGACACTCTGTAACAGCATGGCCGTGCGCGTGCACACTATGTGCTCCCAGGCCCCTGTTTGCAGTCCCAGCACACACTGCTGTTTAGGGCCTGCCTGCCCTGCTGCATGTAGGCGCCTCTCTGTGCATACCTCAACCCATGGCCATTCATCATGTGGTAATGCTCTTGCAGGTGATACTTCTACAGCTCAGGCTATCCTGAACGCTGTCTCCAAGATCGCAGCCATGTTCAACACCATGCTGCCAGCACCTGCTGCAGCTGATGCTCCTGTGTTGGCTCTTCAGCGGCACAATGACCTGCAGTATCTGTCAGACCACTTGCTGATGGTGCCATTTCTGTTTGGTGAGGAGCTGGGTCAGGTGTTGGGCACCAAGGTGTGGCTGGGGGATGATGCACTCAGGCTCAGAGGAGCAGCCAGAGCAGCATTCAATGACACGGTGAGCGTGAGTTCAGGCAGATGGGGAAAGAACAAATTGGTAGTGGGCTGCACGCTGAGGGTATGAGAAGGTTCGCAAGTATGACTGGCAGAATACGTACAGATTGTGGTATAAGGGTGCGGAGACCAGTAGTATCATTCTGATGACCACGCATGCCATGTGTAGCTTGACGCCACAAGCTGCTGTCTAACAAATGTCTGCCCTTGGTGTCTGCGCTTTGGTTGTGTGCAGCTGGCAGTGCAAGGTGCTGCTATGCGTGAGGCATTGACGCCTCTGCTGCAGCTGTCAGCCTCCCTGGCATCAGGCAAACCTGTATCAGCCAAGGAAGCTCAGTCCACTGCCTCTAGTGCTCAGAAGGGCGTGCTGTACACCGTCAGGCGTGCTGGCAAGCTCCTGTGGAGCTGCCTAGCACCTAGTGTAGCTGTCGAAGCCAGCAAGCAGCTGTTGGAGGGGCTAGGGGGTGCCCTGGTGCATGATGTGCTGATGAGAAAGGTGAGAGCTTTGTGCAGGGCATGCATTGCGTTGCCAGCCTTGTTTATCTTTGGGCGGCACCTATGCTGCACCAAGCTAACAAGTTGTTTATGGTACCGTGCATTATGCATTATATCAGACCAAACCCATGTCATGAATGGTCACTATGTGGTAGATGCTGGTCAACTTTGTGTTGTTCTTCAATGCATATTGCTGGGCACTTTCTGCATGTCTACTGAGCTGGCAGCATGAGCATAGGAGCTCTGTAACACTGCGGCTCTGTGTTGTCACTGCAGGACATTGGCGAGAATGAGGCAAGTGAGCTTGTGCGTTTGTACCGCCCCATGCTTGAGAATGCTGTGTCTGAGCTGTTGGGTGATGTGGACATCAGCAATCAGACACAAGCAGCGGCAGGTCTGGACGTCAAGGAGCTGGTGAGTGCAGCTGCAGCAAGCTTAGCATACCTGGGGATCAGGGGTGTTCCACGTGCTTAGCTCTATCGAACTGGTGCCACAGCAGATTGCACATGCTGCAGTTGCCAAAAGTGCACCTGCCCATCAAGTGCCTGTGTGAACAAGGTATCCATCAGAAACAAAGCTTTCACTTGGCCAGGCTGTGTTGCATCTCGGGAAGTGTCCTTAGAATGATCTACTGATTTGCAGGATGATAGATAGCAACGTAACAGAGCTATTCCAGTGTTCTGCCTCCATCCTGTACTCAAGCTGTGGTCTGCATCGTTGTAGGTTGCTGCTGCCCTGCATCAGCGCTGCACCTCTCTGCGCAAGCTAGATGCTGTGCTGGGGTTGCTGGAGGCAAGACTGGCTGACATCGTTGGGGCCTGGGAGTCAGGGGCACTGAAGGCTGCCGGACTGAGTCTACCTGAGGTGGAGCATATGGTGTTTGCGCTCTTTGAGGACACTGACTACCGGGCACAGTGTTTGCAGCGCATGGAAGCAGCTGATTTGCACTGAAAGGTGCATTGTGAAGAGCAGGTTGTGCGTCTGAGCACACACGGAAGATCGTGCCACAGATCTTCTGTAGGCTACGTCAGAATCTGCTGACCTGGTTATGGAATTTGAGCGGTCACCGGTGGAGGTTCTGTGAAGTGCTTGCGGCCATGCAAAGTCGCTTAGTTGCTCAGTGCTGGCGTTGACAGCTGCCAGCGCAGTGGCAGACCAGTGGCAAGCATGTAAAGCCCACAAGCTTACTCTGCATATCACTGGCTTTGTTCGGGAGGGCAGCTGATAGCCTCGCGTTTGTCTCGCAGGCCAAGTTTGGAAGACCATCTCCAGGTGCTGAACACAACAGCAGCTGTGCGGCGTCGCGTCGCATTCATACAAATATGAATGTCAGTATCATGTTGTATCAAACCAGGTCCAAGTTTAGGAAGATTTTGTTGTTACACAGGTGATCTGGCAAACCACCCCAGATCATATGAGCGCATATTACAAATGCCCTTCAAAGTACAAATGGGTACAGGAGTCTCTAGAGACCATTTGCTTGCTGATTGCCCGAAACTTCTGCAAAACTGGGAAGCCTCTAAAAGTAACTGAGCCAATGCAACAAGATAGATGCGCTGGCAAAGCTGCCGTGCCACGTAGCATGTACAAAGCGTACTATGCTGACAGGATGTCACCACTGCCATCAAGGCTTTGAGTCACAACTCCACAACGACCGCAAAGTCCAGACTTGTCTGCTGCCTGTGCATTTTTTGCAATGTGGCCATGTGCTCGCCACTGGCAAACGGCACCCATCAATCAATCTTCAATACTGACCTGCAAAGTCAAGGCAGGCCGTCAGCATGCATGATACAAGTTTCCAGACAACATGTGACACTGCGTACTACAACATACTGCAGCAGGTTATGGTAAAGCCGCAGGTACCATCCAGATTGTGCCCTGCTTGCATAGAATCGGCACCATATCAATTACTTTGGGTGTTGCATCCTGCAGTCGTTTTACTGGAAAACCGAACCTCCATTGCTCACTTCCTGTGTGCCCTCAGCCCGAAGTTGGAGTACACAGCCCAGCACGTTGTGAAGCAGTGAACCAGTTGTGAGCTTTGTTCACCTGTGTTCCATATCCAGCCCAGCACTTGAGCTGCCTCCCTGCTCTCCCTCCCCCAGCCTGCTGCTGCTGACAGCTTGAAGTACTTCACAGCCTCCTGCTTGTCACTGCGAGTCCCTTCACCATCAAAACACAAGTAGCCAAGCACAAGGCCAGCCTGGGACTGGACGCGAGCTACAAGATCAGGACTGACAGCGTCACCTGTTGGGCTGGGACTGCTGCTGCTGCTGCTGCTACTGATACTGCTGCTAGGGTTGGTGCTTTTGCTGGTCTCAGCAACACTGGTGCTGGTGCTGTCCGTATTGGGCCCAGCAGATGATGAGGAGGCACCGCTAGTGCTGCTGCTGGCGCCAGGACTGCCACTGTCTACTGAGGTGGTGGCTGCGCCGGCTGTGGCACACTGCTGTACCTACAGTAAGCAACACAAGCCCTAGTTGAGTGACAACTAAGACCTGACCCACTTGAGGCACATGAGACTGCTGAACCACACTTCTTATGGATGTGAGCACAGTCGCAACCTGTGTGCAGGAACTGCTAGCAGGCAGGCAAACATCGCAGAACCCTACCCAGCAGACAGCGGTGGTGCTCTGGCACAACGGTCACAAACACCCTTCGCTTGCTGCAGGACCTGGCCAACAAGCAACTGTTGGTTTCCACTAGCAGCTGCCGGGTTCTTAGCTGCCACGACTCCTGGCTGCCCACCTGTTTGAGTGCCTTACATAGCCATATGTGAGCGTCCTCTGGGTCCTGTGGCACTCCTGCTGCACCCCTGTACTGGGCTAAACCATACAGAAGCTGTCCCTCGACATGACCCCGCTTGGCAGCACGGCGCCACATACGCATGGCTAACTCAGAGGCGCCAACAGCATCAAGCAGCCGGGCGCTGGTGACCAAGGCAGATACATTCCCAAGCTTGGCCGCCTGAAACAAACACGCAAAGAGGCAGTCATTGGTCAGCCACATGCAAAATTCCAGTCCCTCAGCATAGCATATCTGCAACCAACATGTGTGCACAGACAGCAACTACATCCGCAGCATATGAAGCTCAATGTGAGAAAAAGACTGTGCTGCTGCATTGATATAGTGCTGCATGTGAAAGATGCAGTGGTGGTGGTCCTAGGTGCACACCACCAGCAGCTGTGTGCCAATGAGGCCAGCAAGGAAGTGTTCCTGTAATTACCCTTTGCAGCAGTGCTGGATGTTCCTGTCTCATGGCTCTTTGCTGCCAGGCACCAGCAGGAGCTGAAGAGCCACAAGCAACTCTGAAGGGGCAAGCAGCACTCAAGTGGAATGAGATGCCAGTCAGCAGCTTATCATTGTCAAGCACTGCTCGGCGCCATGACCTGGGAGCAGACACACAGCAGCAACAAAACATGGTAAGCAGCACAACTGGCGCGCGGTGCTCTTTACTAGCTTTCACAAGCTGGTCACTTGCGCGTCCAGGCAGTTGATACGGGCTAGGAGTTCAGCACACATCTGAAGCAGCACATGCGCACTGGGCGAACTGACTTGCAGGGGTCTGGGCAGCTGTTTGCCTACCTGCATGTGAGGTACACTGGCATGATGGCTGATACCTGGTTGCCCAGGAAGCCTGCCACTCGCCCAACTA
>NSMO01003051.1:0-13126 GCA_002588565.1 Coelastrella sp. UTEX B 3026
GTAACACCTGCTCAGCAGCTTCCAACCATGAGACGCATGCTCAGGCTTGCTGCATGCGTATGCATCTGTCCCTTTTGTAGGCTCACATGCCTGTGCTGGACCCCATAGATGATGAAAGTGTTGATGGTATGTTGGCTGAGCAGCAGAGGACGCTGCAGGAGCAGATTGCAACACTGCAGATTGCTCATGACAAGGCAAAGCATGAGCTTGATGAGGCACAGCTCAGACATGAACAGTAAGTGTCTTGCGAGTTGTACAGGCGCCACATGTTGCGAACGTGAGGGTTTGCCTGAGGGGTGCTTGAATCCTGCCTTGCACAATGTTGCTGCGCCTGTGCACAGCCCAGATGTAAACAACAGATGGTCATTGAAATGTTATCACAGCTAGGCACCAACAGCAACACTAGCTGAGCAAGCTCCTGCATGTGAGCCCTGCAGTACTCAGCACATACGCAGCTGCTGCACGTTGTGAGCTGTTGTCTGCAACTTCAGTTTGACGTGAAACAACCAGCACATCCGTCGCCCCTCTAACTGATTCAAACCACTGCTGCAAACCTCAGGGCTAAGCAGCTGCTGCAGGAGCGGCAACAGGAGGTGGATGAAATGATGTCACAGATGGACTCCAAAACTGAAGAGGTCAACAGGCTGGAGGAGAAGATTAAGAAGGACCAGAACACCAAGGACAGAGCCACAGCAAGGCTTCAGCAGCTGGACCAAGACATGGCTAAAGTGCAGAAGATTGTGGATAGTACTGCACAGGACTTGGAGCAGCTCAGGTCTCAAGCCTTGCAGGTGGGAGTGGCATGCTTGGACGAGTTAACTTATGCTTAGGAGCTAAGCTACGCTTGTGGTATGGCACTTTGCTTGTTGGGCATAATGTGTTTTGAGATAGGGTTGCAACCTTGATGACCTGTCATGCCCCAGAGGCCAGACGTGGAACAACTGCCAGTCGGCCGTGAACCTGTTGCGCAAGGTCTGAAGCAGATTAGAACTGATGCATCACAGGTGGGAATGTTCCTTATGGACGGGCCATGCAAAATGGACAGGCTATGCAACCGGACGGAGGTATCCAAATTGGACGGGCTATGCAGACATTTGTTGATTGGCACTTTGTTGAGTTCAGCTTTTGTTTCTGGCACACCTATAGCGCAGCAGCAGCAACAGCTGCTGGAGACAGGCGGCCATGCAGTGGTGTACAAAGGCAGCACGCTGCAATTGTATTGCTGTGGGCATCACTCCGCAATTCTGCTTAGTAGCTGCTAGCTATGTGTCAAGGGCCCTACCAGGCAGGCACAAAGGTGCTAATGTACAAAGGCAGCAACACGTGTTGCCCTTGTACATTAGCCCCTTTGTGCTTGCCTGATAGGGCCCTTGACACGTAAAGTGACTGAGCCAATGCAGAACAGGAAGACCAGGTCGCTGTCCTGAAGGTCTGCAGATTGAAATTAATAGCACACGAGCCTTGGTACCTGCTTGTTGCAGCCACTAGATGCAACCCACCGTCCGCAACGATGATTACACTGTACTGGTTCAAGGCATTGAACAGAAGGGACAATTATCGGCTCCAATTGCTGTCCTGCAGGCCTGCGATGGAGAAGATGGCGTGCAGGCCATAGCTGTTGCTCGTGCAACTATCAATTGTAACCCACCAACAACAAAAGCCATACCGCTGTCTCCATACACAGACTATCACTCTTTTCTGCTGTCCTGCAGACATTCAATGAGGAGGCTGACACTCAACCAATGTCATTGCCTATGCAGCCATATCAGAATGCAGCAGCTAGGCTACTATAACAGCCGTGACACTGTTACCATGTACAAGTTATCACTTTCTATTGCTGTCCTGCAGACCTGTAATGCAGGAGTTGACACTACAACATCACCATTGCTTGTGCAGCCACCACATCACAACACACATCAACAACAGCCAAAACACTGTATCCACCATCACAGACCTGTATTGAGGAAATTGACATTCAACCCTTACCACTGCTTGTGCAGCCACCAGCTTACAGCACGCTTCTACAACAAAGCCGTAACACCATACTCAGAGATGCATCATCGCTTTGTATTGCTGTCCCGCAGACCTGTAATGAGGAAGATGGCATGCAGGCCATGGCCGATGCTCGTGCAACTCTCAGGCGGGGCCTAGAGGAGAAAATGCAGCGCAAGGTTGAGGCTCAGCGGCAGGCCGGTCGCACAATAACTGAGGAACTGGCGAAACAATCTGTTGAGGCCGCTTATCAGGATTTATGCTACAAAAGGGTAAGCATGCCGAAGACAAATTGAGATACCTCCTATCTCTCTATCTTGCCAAGGGGTTGAATATCTCGACCCCAGGATTGGCAGCTTTAGGAGTGAATCCACACTCGACTCCTGTCAAACACACATTAGTGCCACTGTGATTGTGTGAACTGTGATCGGACGGCTCATTCTGAAGGTTGCGGAGAGCCGGAACCCAAAAAAGCGAATCAGTCCTACCATACTTGAGACCCTCACTCACAATATTGCAATGCTTTCATCCTGTGACCTTGTCACCAGACTGAGTAGGGCACCCTCGCTTCTACACCAACGCCTGCAACTGTGCATTATAAGTCTTTGTGGATGATGAGTCTTGCTGCAAAACCCTAACCCAAAGTGTGATGTACGTCTGTGTATGTGTGTGTTGCAGGCTGCTGCAACGTTTGCCAAAAACGTCAAAGACGTTGAGGCAAAGATCAAGGATGTAGAGAGCAGCGCAGGAGGCAGCAGGGAGGAACTTGAGCACCAACTGAACTTGGTAAGCCTTGGTTGGTCAGCACAAAGGACTCCAAAAGTTTCTTTTTCAGCTCATGGTGTACGTACTCATTACCAAGTGGCCATACCGATGTGACGTCATGCCAGCTGCACAGTGCTTGTGCTGCTTGTGCCCGGCAGCGTCTGGTTGGAGAGCTGCCTCGGTTTAAATGGCGGAGCTGCACGCGTGTTGTGTTCTAACACATATTGCATTGGCTGCTTCATTGGTTGAGATGCACTGTGTTTTTGTGTCATGACAGGCTGAGAAGGAGTACAACCGCCACCAGAACAGCTACCAGAACTGCAAGAAGGTGTTTGATATGGCCAGCGCAGCTGTGAACAAGCGCTGGGAGATGTACTACGGGCTGCATGACACCGTGACAAGTACTGTCAGCAAGAAGTTCATGGCCTACATGCACCGGAGGGGCCACCAGGTTGGTTGCAACTAATGGGCTAGCAGCTTGCATTGTGTTTCAGCCTCTCAAACCATAGAACAGTCTACTCTACTAGTGGCTAATCAGGCAACTGCATATGTGTGTATGTGCGACTGCATCTTGTTGTTCCTGCTTCGCTTGGCAGTTAGGATGCCGCCAAAGACAGCCATTATTGCCACAGTCAATTTGGTTGCAGGATTTTGTGAGAGGGTGTTTCCCAACCTCAAGCAAGTGCATGCGTTTTCTGTATTTTATGCATTCCTTCTGGGGCTGCGCGTAATGCTGTTGTCTGCACATGTGTGTAATACTATGTGATTTCAGGGCCAAGTGCGTGTTGACAGTGATGCGAAGGAGTTGCGGCTGTTGGTGAAGATTAATAGTCACGCTGCAGGACAGGAAGCGGCTAAGAAGATGAGGGCGGTCACGGATCTCAAGCAGCTGTCAGGTGGGGATAGGGGCTGGGGCAGCTGGCACTGGGGGCAGTGAATGAGTGAACTCCGCGTAGCGCATTCCAATGAGTGCTAGCATAAGTTGAGGGAGGGCAATGTGTGTTGAGCTGAGACCTGATTCCCTACTGTTACTGGGGCAACGCTGCCAGTACTGCTGAGCATTGGCACCCACACACGCATGTGAACGCCGCCTCGCTGCAGCAAGTGGTGGACTTCTGGGCGATGGCTGTGTGTGCTGTGCTTCCCTGTGTTGCTACTAGTTGCGGTAACAGAGGGTTGAGGCTTACAGTAGTGTCTAGCTCGAAGCAGGAAATAAATGTTTCTTGCCTGGCCATTGATGGCACATTGAGGTCGGCTTGCTGGACACCTGTTACGCAGAGCACATCCAACACGGTTGCTTGCAAAGCCTGCTTAAGTATGTAACTTTGGGCTGCAAGAATGCGTATCACCCTGCAGCAGTCCCTGTCAGCATGGCTGGCAAAAAGTGCAGAATGATGTGATGTTTGTCTCGGTGATGTCCTGCAGGTGGTGAGCGCTCTTTCACCACTGTGGCATTCATCCTGGCATTGGGCCATTTCACTGAGAGCCCCTTCAGAGCAATGGATGAGTTTGATGTGTTCATGGACGCTATCAACCGAAGGATTGCTACACAGACTCTGCTGCAGTTTGCGCGTGAGAAGGGACACCTGCAGTTCATCCTGTTGACGCCGCAGGTCAGTAGGTTGGCTTGTCGAGCATGGCTGAGCCCTGTGGTCAAAGCCTCTTTTCGTGCCCCTGAGATTGCAGTTGGCTGATGGTATTGTAGCGAAGGTTATTGTAAGGCTGCAAGCATATGCAGATGGTGTTGAAATTGGAAGTGCTGGTGCCTGCGACAGTGCCGTCGGGGTAGGTGTTGGGAATGTAGTTGGGGCTGTCGCTCCCAACTACATTCCCAGCACCTACCCCAACGGCACTGTCGCAGGCACCAGCACCTCCAATTTCAATGTTTGTGTTCTGGTGGGCAGCTGGGTTTACAGCATGAATACCAGTCAGGCATGCAGGGCTGCCAGTTGTAGCATGTCCGCATGCCTAACCGGCACCATGCGAACACCCAGCTAACAACCAAAACACAAGCTGCATAAGCTTGTCCGGCCAGATGCAGCTGGACTCCTGGTGATATGACCCTGCCATGGCTGGTGGCAGACTTACCTGGCAAAGCTGACACAACTGTGTGTGTGTGTGTTCTAGCCTCATGCTAACCCGCCACCACACAACGGACCGGCGCAGCTTGACTGATTGTGGTGCGTTGAACCTGTTTTTCCATGCTTTCCAGGATCTCCAAGCTGTTGAAGATGCTAAGCGGAAGTTGTCCGAGGGTCCCAACGGGAAGGCCCTGCCAGAGGGTTTTGTGAAAGTGGTGCAGATGAGACCTGCAAGGCCAAATCAGCAGTAGGACCAGCAGCTGGAGTCTGCAATCGCTAGCACCGCTAGGGGTGTCTGTAGCTAGCAGATTTAGCGCTGCGGTTTTGCATCACAGATTTCCTGGTTTAGGGTTGGGTTCAGGGAAGGTCAGCGGTCTAGGTGCCAACAGTGCAGTGCCGAGTATGGTGGTCGTACATATGCCACATGTACAGTGTGCATTGGAAGCATGCAGCAAGGCTCTGCAGGGCAGCAACACTGGCTCAGCAACACTGGTCGGCAGCTTCCTACAATGTAGAAATCTCAAATGCAAATTTCTGTGTTAGCCGAGGTTGGTTGCCGCAGGCCATGCAGGCAAGCTGAAGTGTATCACACTTGCACGTTGCTTGTAATGCGTCTGTTTTTTTGCCCAGCTTCTACATGCTCCGAAAGTAAGATCATTGTCGCAGGCCTTTGTACCGTCGTTAGTATACGTACTGCTGCAGTACTGCCGCACCACAACGGTTGTGGTACGAGTGGCAGATGATACATGCTGGGGGGCATCTGCAACCTGCTGATAAGGACATCGTACAGTCCAGAGTATGTTACGCCGCCAATGAGCCGACCCTCGACCCGTTGCGCATTTTGTTCTGCAAACCCGCTCAAGCCTCAGTCGTGTCCTGCAGGTTTCTGCCTCTGTCAGCTGCCGGCGACCTACGGCTCGTCATAGAAGGTGAAGCTCGTTATATATGCGTGATTGGTGGGTTAGGTGCTTTTGGCTAGGAAGGAATTCTGATATGGCGGAACACGACAGCCATGTCATCAAGCGCCTTATTTGATCTTCCAAGCAGTGCCGTGTTGGTTCTCTTGCAGCATGTCGTGTCGGTATCAAATACTGGGCAGCTGCTAAGGCTTGCTTTGGTGAGCATGGAGCGGCTGCACTGTACTGTATGAACAGTACTAGTACCGTGAACTCCTGGCATGGGCTCAGCGCTGAGTCCCCACATGGCTATGAGGCCGCTGCTGTGCGCAGGCGTGTCGAGAGAGCATGCAAATGGTCGCCAACGCGGACTGGTTCTGGCAACAACAGTGCGAGCAGCTGGGCTGGCTAAGGTCAGCAGTTTCAAGCAGCTTGCATGCCATGCTGCTTGCTCGTTTGCCCGGTGCACTGACATGAACAGTCCAGTGTTATCATTAAACTGGGGGAGCGAAAGGTATGCGCGCTGTGCTCTAAGGTCGGTGCAGCAATTACTTCATTGATTGCAGTCAGCGGTGCAAGTTTTCCTGCAGGCCAGGTGTCTACCATCCACCAAGGGCTCATGCACCAGCTGCTCAGCCTTCACACGGACGCCATCCTCGTGTACAGGACCCACAGCAACAAAAGCAGCAGGCTCCGCCCTGTCCAACGCAGCTATTGAAGCAACAGCAGCTTCAAGATGGCCCATGGTTTCGGTACTACACCCTAAGAATGGCTAGCAGGTGGCGCCTAAGGTCTGCTTGTCTAGCAGACTGCGTCATGCACCTACCACCCGCATTGCTCAGACATGTAACGCCAGCCAGGGCTGGGTGCAGTCACAGCGTTTGCAAATCACTCATCTAGACCCCACACGAAGAACAGCAGCAAGCACGTGCCACTACAGTACTACAGTATTACGGATATGGCTTGGAGGGCCTGACTTGTTGGATGTCACTCAGCCCTTTGGCAAGCACGAAGTCCTCAGAACTTTGTGGCCGTCAAAGTTGTTTGTTGACCTGGCATCTTGTTCTGCTGCAGGACCTTCATCAAGAAGTACTTGCCATTCCTAAACATTCAAAGCAGATTAGCAATGCAAGCAGGTGAACAGCGCCACCAAACATCGCAAGCTGTGCACCATTGCAGAAGCAACACGTTAGCTCTCTCGTGTATACCTTAACCCCACACCCATGTTGCTGCTGTGGGTACAGCTACGTTCAAGCATGACTCTGGCCTGTGTGTGTGGCGGTGCAGGTGCCAGTATACACCAGCTCGCAGCAGTAGAGCAAAAGCTTGGTTTGAGGCTGCCCTGGGAGGTGAGGCTGCTGCCAGAATTGCTTTCTGCACTGCACATGTCATTCTTGATACAGCAGCAGCCTGCCCACAGGCTGAGTTATCATGCTAATGCTCTGAGAGCTCACTCTGGGAAAGTGGTATCCTTGGAATACAGCAAGTTGCTCAGATATCCATTATCAATCCAATTCAGTGCCACCTGGGTATGTATTGGACACTGAGCACTGGTAGTGACAGCCAACTGCAGCATCAGCGCAGCTAACTGAGGTTCAGGCATTTGGTTGAGCACTTACATCACTGCCGTGCTGCTCCTATTTGCAACTGCAGTTGTGGGAGTTGTACCGGTTCAGAGCTGGCCAAGCTCCTGGTCAAGCAGTAACATTTGCTGACAGCTGCAGGTTACTTGGTGAGGTGGTGTGGCGATGTTTGAAAGAGCTTTGATGCAGCTTTTGTGCTGCCCTGTCATGTGTTCGAGATTTTACAATCATTTCAGTACTGTGCTTGATCTGTGTCACGCAGAGCTTCATGAGCTGTACTTGGTGTCAGTGGACCCACCAGCCGCCCCATCCCTCACACCCCCATACAACAAGAGCCAGAGCAACACTCCTTGTGCCTCTTTGGTGTGTGTGCAAGAGTTGAACCACTCTCTGTACTGTGTTACATGTGTGTTATGCAGAGCTTCATGAACTTCACCTGGTATCATTGGAGCCACCAGCCACTCCCTCCCTAGCACCCTCAGGTCCCATACAACAAGAGCAGCAGCTTGCAGCGCTGCAGCAGCACATTCCAGAGATACTCCACCTCCAAACCTCCACTATTAGCACGTCAGAGCTCTACAGCAGCAGAGAACACCACAATCACAGTCTCGGGGAGACTTACCCTCATGCTTTGCAGTCCCTGCAGCAGCAGCAGCACCAGCAGCAGCAGCAGGAGGATGGGAGTGTTGGTGTCTTCTGTGCAGGAGCTGGGCCGCAACATGTTGTGCCAGCAGCAGTACAGCAGCCTGCATCGCCTGCTGCGAATGCTTCAGCTGCTGTGGTGTTCTTGGCGAACATTATGGGGAGAACATCATACTGTGTGTCACAAGACACATCAGTGCACATTGTCAGAGGTAAGGCTGCCCTCACATTTTTGGGTGGCTATGCATGATTCTGCAGCCCCTATGCACCCCTACCCCTATGCAGGATTCCCCCTTCTGCTCTACTGCTGGGGTATTCTGCAGCCCCTATGCACCCCTACCCCTACCCCTATGCATGACACTGCAGCTCTTGCCAGTGCATTGCACTGGTTGCATGGCTTAGTCAGTCTCACATGGACGGCCGGCACTTGAGCAAGTTCAAGCCGCCTTGTTTACTCCTTGGAGTTGGATGCATTACTCCTTGTTTACTCCTTGGAGTTGGAGGCCTCATTTGATTACCCGATTGCTAGCGGGGAAGTTCCAAGTTGAGCCAACTGTATAAGAGGCGGAGCCAATGCAAGTACATTGGTGTGCTGACAAGCTGAAGCAGTGAATGATATGCAGAGGGCTGGCTACTCGAATTCGACTCCTTCCATACTGATTATTGCTAAGTGGCGGCTGTTTGTTTGCATTTTCTCTTCACGTAGGGTTTACACAGCGGCGTGTGGCAGGCAACTTGGCAGGGTTTCTGCAACACCTGCTGACATGATGTTGGTATAAAAGAGACCGAGCCAATGCAAACAGGATAGATGCGCTGGCAAGAGCTGTTGCTGGTGTATACAATCAGGCTTTGGGTGTTATTGTTTCCGCCTCTGAGACGGGGTGCGGGGCCGATGGCCATAGAGCTATGGCTGGTGGGTAGCTTATGTATGAGCTGTAGGTGTAGCCTCAATGGCACGCAGCTACAAGTGGCTTACTAAGGCCTAGTAGGCCCGTTGCACAAGACAGCACACTCTACTATTTGCTTGGCATTTCCTGTTGCATGAGCTAAAACTTCACTCTACATGGCAGGTCCCTTCAAACCCTGGTGGCACGGACCAAACAGTAGTGTGAAGCAGGAGGAATTGGCCCAATTTAAGTGGAAGTTTCATAAACCAATATATTATGGGGAATTATAGAATGCGTACTGGGCAGTCTTGCGTCTGTGCTGACTCGGAAGAGAGTTCCTTACAAGCGAGAGTCCCATGCATCCGTTATGTAATGGATATCTGTGCAGATATCTACTCCTGTTGACACTGTCACACCATAACCTGAGTAGCACCCTCTCCAGGAGGACTGGCACATGTTAGGAGCACAGTGGTTGTCTGTCGGTTACACTTCCGGAACAGGTTTCCGATCCAAACCCTCAACCACAGGGTTCCAATCCTCCGGTTTCAACTGAGGCCAATCACCCCGACACCCCATTTCAACATACAACCGCTTCTTAGCCGGCAAATAATCATGCTCTTTGAGCAATTGGTTCATTGCTTTTATCAGCTGGCTGGTAGCTTTTGTTACTTTCTCGTCAAATGACAGCTCGTTGGATCCGAACCCGCCACCGGACTTTTGCAGTACTGCTCGGACTTCGGATACGTCGTGGTAGAGTTGACGGGCGGGTAATTGGGGTTTGGGGTTGCGCTTGTCTTGTTCATCTGCAGCAACAAACGGCAGCAGCAGCAGCAGCAGCAGCAGTGTGAGACATGACACCGGGCAACAGCGGCAGATGTCAGGCTGCAGAAATGTAAGCGAAGTGACATGAAAAGACTTCGCAGTTGTCACTTCGCTCTACGGCATACAAGTTGCTGCTACACACAGCACATGACCAATTGCAGCCAGCAGCTGCACAGTCAACACTGCTGCTGCTGTTCCTACATTGCTGCTTCTGTTTGTTCAGTGCTGCTACTGTCTCTTCACTGCTGGTGCTGTTTTCTCACTGCTGCTGCTGCTGCTAATGATGATAATGACGCTGATGATCGTGATGCATGAACTCCATGCCACCCTTACCGAGCCAGATGATGATCGTGCCATAAAGGTTGGGATATATGTCCCGATCAGCTGCAGCTCCATTGCCAATGGTGGCCACACAGCACCTGAACTGGCCCTTCATGCCTTTGAGGACATCTGCCTCAGCTTGCACTGTAATCAACAGCAACAAAAAAGTGAACCCTAAGCTTTTACTATATCAGATATGGCAGCAGGGTGTCAACAGCACTGCTGAAGTGCACTGCTGCTGCTGCTGTATCTGCTGCTGCAACAGGACCACCTGCAGGTCTTATTCTTGAACACACTGTGCAAGGCTTGCAATGAATGGTCAGTCTGGCTAGTGCTGCTGTCCGTGCTGCTGCTACTGCTGCTGGTGGTGTTGGCTGATGATTGATGGTGCATTGGTCTCATGCAGACTCAAGGTATCAATATACACTGCCTGAGCTGACTCGTCATGACTGTACCAAGTGGGTTGCTGGAAGAACAATACGATTCGTGCTTACCTAATGCTTCTTGGCCATGTTTGTCAATGTACTCCTGTATGCTGCCGGCTTTGTGCAGCCCCAACAGTACTTTGCTGGTTGACACCGGAAACCACCCAATTTTCTTGCTTAGCGCCTGACACACCGCCCAAATGAGCTCCGTATCGTCGCCTACGATTGTTATACTCGTACTATTTAGATTTTCCGACAAACGGGCATTGGGTGAGAGCTTCTTGGGCTCCTCATTAGCTGGTTCTGTGGGTCCCGGGGGTGCCGGAATTGTTATGCTAGCTGGCTGGTCAACTTCTGTAGCGAGTGGTGCTTCTATGGGATCTGCTGATGCATCGCCGGCGCTGCAGCTGCAGCGTAGGCTAGGTCGGGGTGGTAGATGTCTACTGCTGAGCTGCTGATGTGGTGGTGTGTGAGACGTAGCCTGCACAGTGCAATGTGGACGTAGCTGTAGGCGCTGTAGGAATGACATTTGAGCTCCCAGATTCCGCTGAGGCAGACAGAACGTGGAGCGAAGTGTTCAATTAATCGTGGGAATGTGTTCAGAGGACGGGCGTGCGCATTCAGCCCCTTTGATGGTGCTTGTGACAAGGTATGTAATTGCGTGGCTTATAGGTGTTGGGAAGTACATTACAGAACTTCTGTGTCGTGACATGTCACCCGCCGTATTGACATCCGCGCGAACTGGACTTCGCGCAGTGGGCAAGGCAAGCAGGTATCCGCCTATAAGCAGTTTCGGGTGAACTTTGCATAGACCTAGAAGCGTGAACTATGGCTGAAGTCATTCGTAGCCCACTGGGCTGCACAACAGAAACTCCAAGTCCGAAAGGCTTCGCAAAATGGTGCAGCAAGAACAAAGTCCTGTGGGACAAGTGCAAAGTAGATGTATCAGAAACTACTGGCCGTTGTGTTGTGGCCACCAAGCTCATCAAGAAGGGCGAAGTGGCGGTAGAGGTCCCAGACAGCCAAGTACTGATGGCAGAGAATTCACAAATCAATCAGCTGCTAGCAGGTACTACAACTCAATGAACTCCATCAGCAGCCCTTCCATTGCCAAACCACGTGCGCTTGAACGACGCAGCATGCAGAGTACTACGATTTTGCCGGTCACACGTCACCTCATGCAGCAGCATGCAGTACAGCTAGCTCGCCCCTAGTAACACTATCCACGAGCACCACGCAGCCGAAAACGAGTGAAACGTCAAGCATAGCGTAACTATACACCTGCCGCGCAGAGGATGGGCTAGTGAAGCCAGCAGACGATGCACTACTGGAGGTCCAAGGTCTAATCATAGCAGTGATGTATGAACGTGCCCTGGGCAAGAAATCACACTGGGAGCCGTATCTGTCATTTCTACCGGATGACATGTCACATATGCCTATCTACTGGACAGTAAGTAACAGCCACTGCAGCTATAGCACTGCTTAGTTTCGCAGCTTTGGGGTACAAGGCAATGGCCAAGTGTGCAAAACAGTAGACATGCTTGTTGCTGATTTTGCACTGCAATTGTGTCTACTGGACAGCAAGTAACAGCTACTGTGAATCTTCAGCACTGAGTGCGCCAGCTTTCGGGTAAAGCAGTAGCCAGTGTGGTGGTTGTGTAAGAAAAGTAGAAAGGCTTGTTGCTGGCTTGGGGCTGCATGTTCCATGTCATCGGCTTCTGCCAGTTCAGTGCACCCCGGTCTCTGCATTATCTGTCCCATATGTCCGCATCATAAACAGACTTATAGTGTTCTGCTGTTGCAGGATGATGAGCTGTCAGAGCTGCGTGGTACAGCAGCACATGACAAGATCATCGGACGAGTTCAACACCCAGCAGATGCACCAACACGGGTGAGACACTAGGGCATCTGATACATTGATCACACGAATCATATACGCATGGTGTGTTATGCCTGACACTCGTTGGGAGCATTACTTGTTGAGGGAGGGTTGATTAACATGTTCGACGTCATGTACGCCTACACGCACTTCACCGTCCACTTCCGCCCCCGGGGGATCTTCTTGAGTGAGAGAGGTTCAGCTGTGGTACACCAGCATGGACATCCATCATGATTGTCGGTCGTTAGCACTCACACACGGCCACATGAGCAGACACTGGCAGCAGCAGCACCAACAGCATCAGCAGCCTGGAAGTTCCTGATGCATCCGGAAGCGCAAATGGAGGCAATGATACAGACCAGTAAAGCATATCCAGCATTTGCCAGTGGTCAGCACTCACCCGCAAACATTGCAGCATGCGCTGGCAGCAGCAGCAGCAGCAGCCTGGAGGTTCCTGATGGATCCTCAAGAGCAAGTGCGGGCAGTCAACTGGGCATGTAGATCAGTAAAGCATCACCAGCACTTGCCAATCGCTAGCACGCACCTGCAAACATTGCAGCATATATTGGCAGCAGCAGCAGCAGCAGCCCGGATGTTCCTGATGGATCCTCAAGAGCAAGTGCGGGCAGTCAACTGGGCATATAGATCAGTAAAGCAGCATCCAGCATTTGCTGATCGTTGGCACTCACCCACGACCATTGCAGCATACGCATGCGACAGCAGCAACAGCAGCAGCTCCAGCCTAGAATTCATCATAACCAACTGTAATGTGCACACCATTATGTGCTGGCAGTAGCCCTGGGTAGGCTGCAGCACAGCAGCACTAGCAGCCA
>NSMO01003051.1:13132-26687 GCA_002588565.1 Coelastrella sp. UTEX B 3026
TTCCGCACTTGGTGGTGGGCCGCTTTGGCAGTGCAGTTGAGTAAACGCCAGCAGTATTGGTTGCTGATTGGCAATGTGACAGCTTTGAGCGCAGCTGGTATGCATGCCCACAACAGACTCTACAAGTGCTATGAGTGAACGAATGAGCTCCGCATAGCGCTTTCAAGAGAGCGCTAGCGTAGGTTAAGGGAGGGTAATGTGTGTGTCGGGGCGACTTCACATTCCCTACCGTAACAAGTGCTATGTTTCTCACTGCAGATGTCCCAGTTGTTTGAAGAGTTGGTGTTGCCATTTGTCCAGAGTCACGACAGCGTGTGCAAAGTACTGCTTGGCAAGAAGCCAGATGATGCAACAGAGGCAGAAGCCAGGGACAAACTGTGGCCGGTAGGTTGATGTGCACATCCGCCTACTGTTTGTTGTACATCCCGCACAGAGCCGGTATACTTTCCACCATGATATGTTTTATCAGATTGGAACCTCACACTCCAGACTGCATGGTGATGATCAGAGCCATAGAGCAAGTAGGCCTGCATATCAGCTACACAAAGCACTTGAATTGCCATGCATAGGCTTCTCATAGGTCCTGTATTCCGTCCAATAAACTTTGTTTGCTAAAGCTGGCTTCCCTACTCTTTGGAAGCTGGCCGGTGGAATAATTCTCAGTATTAGACTTGTCAGATCGGACCCTCAAACTCCAGACTGCACGGTGATGACCACAGCCGTAGAGCATGTAGGCCTACATGTTAGCTACCCAGAAACCTGAGGCATCTGCTTGGACCTGTCAGTCATGCAAGTGAACGTTGTGTGCCAAAGCTGGCAGCCAGGCGCACAGACAATGACCTGACGGTGGTTAACCGCTGTCAGCAGATGTTCTGGCCCATTTGTTTATAAAGCATAATACTGTATTGGTTATAAAGACACTGGTCTAGGGGGATTGACCCCTATTGTTGATTATACTATGGTTTTTCTTTACAATCGAGTAACTTTGAAAAGAACACAGCTGTAATGTCCTTCGCAGATATTGGCTCCAGAAGATATTCAAGCTGCATGTACAGGCACCTCGTGATGTTGTCACCACCCTGAGGAGAGGGTTGACAGTATTGTCGGTTGCCTACATAAAGGCCCTGTGCCTGCACAGATGAACGGTCGCCTTCCGGCCAACAGCAGTACTGCTGTTAGTTTAGTGATATTGTTCTCTTACGGTCTAACTAGCCTGGAGTTATCTGCACTTACCTGCTTTCAACAATCTAACGTAGTCTGTTGTTTGTTTTCCCTTGCAGCAATGCATGGTTGCGTCATATTCGTTAGTCCTGGGTGATGAGCAGTACCAGGGCCTGTTGCCCGTCTGATGCCACTTTCTCTCCCAAGCAGCAAATCACACATTTTGCGTCATGCAACAGCTGATCACTGTGCAGTGCCCTTTGTGCTGACCATCACGTATCATGCTTGTGCCGCGTTTTTTGATCTCTCCTGCAGCAATACCAGTGGGCGACAGCCGTGGTTGCGTCATATTCCTTTGTCCTTGGTGATGATCAGTACCAAGGCATGGTGCCTGTGTGGGACCTGTTGAACCACATCACTGGACGAGTCAACGTCAAGCTACACCATGATGCAGACAAGGAAGTGCTACAGGCAAGTTTGTGCCAGATTGCCTTGCACATCTGGTTGGCCTAACAGCTGCAAGGTTATCTGTCTCCTGGTATGACGCATATGATATGCATCATCCCAGGAGACAGATAACCTTGCAGCTGTTAGGCCAACCAGATGTGCCAGGATGCAGCATATCACACTCTCACGTGTGGGTGCATGCGCAGTGTGTATGCCGGGGGGGGAGGGGGGCACTGTCTTATGATCGCTGTAGCTTGGTATTTAAGGCTTTGCCTGGTGGGATGTGTTAATCCACATCTGACTGGACGGCGTTGCTTGTTGTTGTCACACAACTGCTGCTGTCAGATGATTGCCACAGAGGACATTCCAGCTGGTGCTGAAGTTGTCAACTGGTATGGGCAGTGACCGTATGCATTCCTCCTGCACGGCTATGCTGGTTTGAAACACATGGTATTCACTGATCAATGCTGCACCTGTTGCTGCTGTTGCAGATGATTGCCACAGAGGACATTCCAGCAGGTGCTGAAGTTGTCAACTGCTATGGTCAGCTATCAAATGCCGAGCTGCTGCGCGGTTACGGCTATGTAGAACAACATAACACGATCAAGCACGTACAGATCCCCGCTCAGTTCCTGATCCGAGCAGCAGCAGCAGCAGCAGCAGCAGCAGCGGGGACTGGCACTGCTGCTGCTAACCCAGCAGCAGCAGCAGGTGCTGATCCAGAAGCTGATCGTTCACAGATGATTAGTACTGGCGATGGGGATGATGCGTCATTTGATCAGGAGGTTAGCGAGGAGGGCAGCGGAGGCTCATCGGATCCAGAGGTAATAACGGTTGGGTTTTATTGATGATGATGATGCTTGTCCAGTAGTTGGCTTGGATTCCCAGTCTCTGCCTGAGGGGTCTTTACTTTGCCACACCGACTTCTATGAAACACTAACTCAATGTAGTACGCGTGCTGTCAGCGGCAGCTCATTTGATCTAGAGGTAATGATATACAGTTGCATTGTGTCACAACACATTGGGAGGTGGCAGAGTTGGTGTGGGTCTTTCTTGAAGACTTTCTTGAAGAAACTTATGCTGGGATTTGACTTCAGGTAGATACCTTGAGCCCCTGTGTGTCTTCCGCATATTGTTTTCTGGCCCTAAAATGTTGGGTAGGCTTGTCCAATAGTTGGATGGGAATCGCAGTCACTACTTGAGGGTTTCAACCTGGCCACACCAAGTTTATTGAGGCACACACTTCACGTATTGTGCGTGTTGTGGGTGGGTGTCATCTTAGGTGGCTGACAGGGTACTCTATCCAACACTGCCATCTCATAGTATATATATATAAGCTACCCACCAGCCATAGCACTATGGCCATCGGCCCCGCGCCCCCTTTCAGAGGCGGAAACAACAGCACCCAAAGCAGTGATTCTATCACTGCCATACTTGCATGGAAGGCGCAAACCCCAAGCATCATCATCACAATCATCTCATAGTGTCACTTTGAATTACAACGGGGCGATTGGCTGATCACGACTGCAAATGAAGTATTTTGTCGGCTTGCAAGTGTCTCGAATGACCATGTTGTTGGGCTTCTGTGTGCTGTATCAATCACAAATGGCGTCTCCACCCCCAGTAACGCAGCATAACTCAATTGCATTGCTGTAATTCCACTACTTGGTGATTGAGCGACCCAAGTAAACTGTGATATATGGCTGTGTCTGTAATAAGATGAATCTCTGCGGTGGAGGTCAAAGCAATCCCATGTTGTTACACATGCGCAGGGGTCCCATGATGATGACTCATCAGCTGATGCCAGCGATGGTGAGTCATCCGAGCCAGATTGGGACCTAGAAGATGACTCATCAGACGATTACGTAATCCAACCCCAGCAGCAGCAGCAGCAGCAGCAGCAGGAGGGTGATTACGTAATCCCTAGGCTAGCAGCAGCCCAAGATCTGATCCCAGATTGGGAAGATCGCTGGCAGTTATGTTATACTTTGAAGTTATTTCCCAAGAATAACATTTTTCAAATACCGGCAGGGGGGTTGGCGAGCACGCAAGGAAACTTGCTGGCAGTGCTGCTGCTGCTGCTGGGAGAGGCTAAGGACTGTGAGCAGCTGGCAGCAGCAGTGATCACTGCACTGGATCAGGCTGCTGCTGCTGCTGCCAACACAGCAGCAGCAGCAGCGGGAAGACGCACAGCCACAAGCAGCAAAGGCAAAAAACGCAAGCAGCAGCAGCAGGGTAGTGCAGAATATGCTGTGGCAGCAGTGGCAGCGGACGCAGTAAACAAGCTGCAGAAGCTCAAGGTATGATGCTGGCATCCTGTACATGGCAACCAACAGGCCAAACACTGCCAAAGACTGCAAATAAATAACACATATGCTTTGAGGAAACTTGATCTTGGCTCCTGCTGCTGTTGCTGTTGCTGAGAGTGATTGACCAGCCCTCCCAGCTGCAGTCTACTCTGCATTTGCGAGTTCAGATCATGCTGTCACGCTACACATGTACCTTGCAAGACGACTCACAATCGCTTAAATATATTATGCTTAGATTAAGCTGTAGTGAACCGTCATGCTATCACACTATCTCAGCACCGCTTTTTTCCATTCAACTGTTGCAGTTCATTGACCAGCCTTCCCAGCTGCAGTTAGCCCTTCAGCGGCTGGTGGCTCTCATGCTGTCCCGCTACACATGTACCTTACAAGAAGATCAAGCGAAGCTGCAGCAGATCCAGCAGTTGCCACCACGCTTGGCAGCAGCAGTGATTGCACGCAGTGGCGAGAAGGAAGTGCTGCAGCAGTTACAGCAGGTATGTGGGGCTGGGATTTGATAATGTTTGACGCATGACAGTGTGGACTTGTCTTTACATTCATTATTGCTGAGTATTGTTTGCAGTGCAGCAGTTGTCTGCAATATGTAACTTCAACAGTTGCCACCCCGCTTGGCAGCAGCAGTGATCGCACGCAGCGGCGAGAAGGAAGTTTTGCAGCAGTTACAGCAGGTATAGGGGTCTGAATTTAATGTTGTCTGACAATCTGACAGTATGGATTTGCGGTTGTATCTGTTGTTGTTGAGCATTGTGTCCCAGCATAGCAGTTGTGGGTGATTATTAAGATTTAAGCAGTCCCCACCTCGGTTGGCAGCAGCAGCGCAAAGGAACTGCTGGATCAGCTACTGTAGGTGTGAGCCAGAGCCCTTTTGCCACTGTCAGAGTCACTCTGCTACTACTGCTCCTTTCACATGTTCACTTGGAGCGGTACTGTGCAAACGCGTTGATTTATCTCAGATACTTGGTACATTTGCTGTGACGTTTTCCAAACGGTAGATCCCTTGTTAGCAACTGGTGTCACCTGCCCCTCTTTGTGGCTGTCAGTTGTCAACAAACGAACACATGTTGGACTTCTGCTATCTGCAGTTCTGTGGAACAGTTGGGCTTTTTGCATTGCCTTGAAGGTCCGAAAAAGTGGTGTACAGATGTGTTAGTGCCATACTGTCTGTCTGTGCTGGCATGTAGGATCTGCAGCAGCCTGGTGTTGCTGATCAGCTGATCCAGTCAGCCTGGGAGTCCCTGACAACTGCCCTGAAGCAACTCGTGGCAGCAGCTGCTACTGCAGCAACAGAGGATCACTGCTGCCAGGTCCCTGGCTGCAGTCATGATCATCATGATCACGATCATCATGATCATCATGATCTAGATCACAATCATGATCCAGATCATCATGACCACGATCACCGTGGCAGCCATGCAAGAAAGAAACAGAAGCCAGGTCATAATCATAAGCGCAGAGATAGTAAGAAGGATGTGTCGGACGGCAGCAGTCCTAGTGACGAGGAAGAAGTCAAAGAGCAGCAGCAGCAGCAGCAGGGGAAGGGAACAGGGCTTAAGGGCAAGGGCAAAAAGCAACAGGGCAAAAAGCAGCAGCAGGGTTTAGATTCTGGGGAAGGCCAAAAGGGCACCGCAGCAGCTGCTGGTGGCTCTTCAGGCTTCGCATTCAACTTCCAGATGTAGGGTGTGTTGGGGCCGCTTCTTGTGCCAAATGCTATGCTAGGGGTCGACATCTGGGTATAAAAGGAACTGAGCCAATGCAAACAGGATACATGCGCTGGCAAGAGCTGTCGTGTCATGCATGGGGTACGCCACCCGAAAGAGTCTTGGGCTGCGCATGGGTATGCTTTGTTCACCAGCCTGCATGCTTCTACCTGTGATTCATGCATTTCAATATTCACAAAGTCTTATGAAGTTTTTACTTCTGTTATGCTCTGAATCATCCAGAATGCTTGGACCTCTAACGCTGACGTCGCCTGGCATAGTCTAGTTACTAGACTCTAGTACCTGTCAAGCCACTGCTGCCGTGTGCGCCTGAGCGGCTGTGAACTGGTTCCGCGCCAGCTCTACACATTAGTACTAGGCTAATCGTTCTTGTGTTGAGCTTCGCAAGTGCGCGATTTGCCTGCCCTGAGCAGCGGGGCTTGTACAGCGTTTGGGTTTACCACGCGTCGGTACGTTGGCCCAGGTCACTTGAGTCGTCGAGCTGCGGTGCATTAGTTGTGCTCATTGGTGGGACTGACAGTCTCCTCTGCTCGACATACTCAACCGCACCCTGCAACCGGTTTGCTGTTGATTCAGAGCTATAGTGACTGGTTGACAAGCGGTGTAAGGTGAACACGTTGACTTTGTTTATTCACTTATACTAGTGACTGTTAGTACAAAGCGTCAAGCCCAGCAGCAGATCAATAGCCTCTACGTACTTCACAGCACGCCCGCAGTTCTTCGCCACCTAGCCGCTCATGTCTGCGATAGCCATTCAACCCAACAAAGACTGGCTAGCTGTATGCCGTGTCAAGGCCGAAGCTCTGAGTACGCAAGACAATGGCGCGCAAACGCAGCAGCATGGATACTTCGTGGACTTCGAAATACTGGAAGACTTGCACGTTCCCGCTGGGCAGCTAGGTGACTTCGACAAGACATATGAGCGTATGCTGAACTGCTCGCAGCTGCTGGCTGGCGGGCAGTATGACAGACTGGTGAGTGCACGGTGCAAGGATATGTTGCAACAGTAGTTAGGCCAGGATTGGTGCTTCTCAGCAAGCTTCGGAATTGGGCATTCTGCAACCACTGATGCTACAGCATTACATACAGGGCGCAGCTGGCCGCGATCGGTTAGTCCGGCTGGCTGTGCTGGAGCATTGCCAATGCACTACATGCTGTGTTACAGCAGGGGGTGGGTGGGCGGAGGGGTATCACACCAGCACAGCGTCTGATAGCCTTGTAAGCGGCGCCAAACGTACTACCATGATTATGTTGGCAATTTTTCTAGCAAATGCGAGAATACTGTTAGACCGTCTTGTGCCTAAGTCGACTGCCAAAATGATGTGTTGGCTGCTGCCCCTCTGCAACACCCACTGCAAACACGCCCTGTGCAAACACTCCAGCTGCTGTCAATTGGGTTGATAATGTATTTTGACACAATCTCCTGCTGCTGCGCCATTGCTGCTGCTAGGTGCTTCAAATGCAGTCAGATTTCCCTGGCCGCATTGCTGGAGCGCAATGGGCCGCAGAATCATCAGATGCGAAAATCGAGCGCTACCAAACCCTGAAACGCTTGCTGCAAACCAAGTACACCTCAAAACAGCTAAAACCCAGAAAAACAAAGTCAATGGAAAAAGCAATGCAAGCATTTGCAGACAACCAACAACAGCTCGATGGTGCTGGTGGTGCGCACACTAGTGCAGCAGCCCCTTTTGGTACCCCGCAAAGTATTAAGGCATACAGAAAGAAGAAAATCAACATGCGCGATGCAGCCCAGGACTTTCTAGCATCTGAAAGGTGCCTAAGCCCTGGTGCAGCTGATGCATTTGATAGATATAAAGCGCAACCAAGGTTAAACTTAGCGGATGCGCTGTGGTTAGCAATGTACGATGTCCAAGAGCAGATCCAAGAGCAGCAAAAGAGAAAGCGAGGCAGGGGTGCTGATCCTAAAGGCGTGTACAAGGCAAACAAACGCCCAGCACCAGCAGCAGCAGCAGCAGCAGGGGTTGGTACACCAGCAGGAGCTGGTAGCTCAGCGGCAGCAGCAGCAGCAGTAGGGCCTGCCACGCCTGAGCAACCAAGGCGCCAGAGGGGTGCTAATACAGCAGCAGCAGCAGGGGGAGGAGGGCGTAGGGGTGTATCTAGGCGGCTGGGTCCGTCAGGAGGTAATAGTACGGCAGCGTTGTGGGTGAGTCAGACACCTGCAAGTGATGCTGATGTTATTGACCTCACAGCAGATTGAGAACTTCCATGTTTACTGGTTCATTGGTGTGGGCATGCAAGAGCTTCCCTAAGGTGGTTTGTGCACAACCATGTGTGGGCATGTCACAAAGCCCAGGGTCGATGGCCTAAGGCTATGGCGTAACCCAGCATAGATTATTATTATTACAAAGCGCAATGCTCTGTTTGCTGAATGTTACGGGCGGAATGACCTTGTAGCAGGTTTCATGCTGGTCTAGTTTTATGCATGTAGTGCCGTGTCTCAGCAGCGCCGCTACGCTTTGCCTGGCACCTGGCAGTCACAGTTCTCTCAACTCTGGTATGAGAGCTTACATGAATTGGCTCAAAACAGGTGGTGTTACTCACTTGGGATGCAAGAGAGCTGGATAGCGAGTCATCATGCTGATATTGGGCCTAACAATATGTGTACCTCATATAATGCGAGTGACTGGTTTGTGGCTCAATAACTTTCTTATACTGTGTGATGTCTGATATGCTATATATTGTGGTATAGATTTTCTGCTCGCTTTGCATCTATGAAGTTTAACTTCTGTTACAGAAGAATCTTTGTCTGAGACTGAGCCAATGCAAACAGGATAATTATCTATTGATGGGCTCGCAAGAGTTGTAGTGCCATGCAGTGGCTGTACTTGTTGTTCTAGTGCTTCATACTGTAGCTATGATGCTTGTTGTGTATGTTTTAGCCAAAGACTTGTGCAGTAGATGTTACTGATGACGTCACTGAGTATTAGTGGGTATTATGCCCCCGGAAATACGTACATGAAGTTTGAGTTGCTTGTTTGTGTGTGAAATTGCTGGCTAATTCAGTCTATTTCAGATATTGTCTGTGTGAACCTTTTGAATGGTCGATGATCTGAGTATGTTCGTTACTCCCATGAGCCATCAGCTGTCTCTGTACGGGTGCTCACGCTTGAGATAACTTAGAGTAGTTTGGCTACTGCTGGTCGGGTGGTCACGGCTCTATTGTTGGCCGGGCCGTGGCATCTTGCTGCTCCAATATGAGTCGCTCGGCACCCTGCGCGGTGGTGCTTGAAGCATTTGGTTACAGCGTGGTGCTTGCAAACATCTGCTATAACCGCCATGCCGTACAATGTAGGCTCGACTTTTATCCCTTTTCCGCAGGAAAGGAAGGGGTAGAGTCTACATCTGCCCACGATCACCAGTATATGCTTACACATCGACGCATCATAACAGCGGTATAGCGACACATGTACGCGTAGCCTGGCCGGCATCCGATGAGTCCAGGCACCAAAACAAGATGAAACAAAGTAAAGAAGAACTACTTCGTCATAGATAGGCTACAGTACAGTTGCTTTCGGCGAAATGGCGGTTGTAAGCTTCCGGCTGTTCATAAGCAGTGTAACACTCCAGCTCGCCCCCTCGCCGCCGTCCCGGAACGGTCCGCAATTAACCTTGCGCATTCAGCTTCGCTATGAAATCCATCATCTTCTGCTGCTCGGAGTACTGCTCCAAAGGCGTACTGCAGTTGCCACCCCACTCTGCCGGCACGTTCTCAACACCTTGGAAGTGTTTGATCAGCGATTTCAGGGCCGATTTGGGACTGCCAACTACAACAATCTTCGACCTGCAGGTACATGCAAGAAGCACGGCGCTTGCATTCCATCAACAAGTAGACTGCTCGCTTTGAAGTATCAATCACCCAGGCGATCAGTTTGTTTTTGCCCCCCCCCCCCTTGCAGCAGGAATGCATTCATATTGTATCTGAATCTCGCTGGTTTTAAGCCATATTATCAGCAACAAGGCATTGCTGTGTTGCTACAAAGCCGGCAGGAATGTATGGACAAATGCCACGGACTCATCATCAGCAGAAGTAGAATAGTGCGCTCAGGACACAATGCGTGCGACAGATTTTGCAAACACACACAACCCTGAGGTCTGGGAGGTGGTTTGGCCCCTGGCGGCGGTGCCTTTTGGTGCTTTGGCTGAGGCTTTTCACGATGTTACTGTCGAACCCATTGTCAAGGCGACGACCCCTATATAACCAACTAAAGGTACATCCCGGTTTACCCACCGCGTGTTTGCATCCAGGAAGGTTGCCACCATCTTCCAAGGTATGTTGAACCAGGCAGGTGCGTGCATGATGATGGCCTGGTGCAGGTGCTCAGGGTAGTACGTACCAAAACGCAGCAGCACCTGCCAGCAACAGCAGCAGCAGCAGCGGCAGCGGCGGCAGGGGTGGTCATTGCAGTCATTGCGTTTGAAATTCAGTCATGGTTGTGTGATTTTTTCAAACTAGCCAATGGGTGTTGGTATATGCAGCAGTCCATATGATTGTGGATAGTGCACTGTGGAAAAAACTGCTGCGCCAACTGCAGATATCACCCATCTGACAGTATCACAACCAAGCAGCGATAACAGCAGCAGCGGCAGCAACCGAGCCACCGCTAGCACAGAAGAAGATTATTCAATGAATGCATGCAGCTCGCGGAGAAAGCAGACTCAGGGCCGTACTTGCAACAGAGCATAAGCCTACTAGTGTTATAGTACGACACATTACCTGTTCCAAACACGTTACTCCTGGCCCTATACTGTGCTGACTCTGCTACTTTCTGTGCATAGAGGTTTGAGATTGGACTTCTGAGAAAGAACAGCATATACGTCTGTAAAAGCTACCCAACCACCATAATACGCATACCTGGAAAAGGCCGTAAGCCTGTTCATTCAAGACGTGACTGAGCTTCAGTCCAGTTTTTTGTAATATCCAACAACGCCTGGTTCCCAGCTGGCAGGGGCCACATCGCTGAAGTGCCAAAAAAGCACACTTCACATTCTAAATGTGCTCGGCAATACAAAATGAAATGGTAAGTGCCACGTTTACCACTTCTGATTCCAACAGACAGCGTCCCAACCAACGTGTCTCCATAACGCATACCTGGAAAAGGCCGTAAGCTTGTTCGTTCATGACGTGGCTGAGCTTCAGTCCAGAAAGATCAAACAGCAACACCTGGTTGCCAGCCGGCAGGGGCCCTGGTGCCACGACCTTTGTCAGATATTCGTTGATGAATGTTAGATGTAGCGCCAAGTCGTCCAGAGTGAATGCGTGGTTTTGAAAGATTGCGTCACAGAGCGCTTTGGTGCAACCCAACTGCACACACACAGCAGCAGCAGCAGCAGCAGGAGCAGCAGCACTGGTTTGGTGGTATAGTATTTGCAGCATTGCTAGCTGGCAGGGGCCCTGGCGCCACAAGTTCTATCAGATATTTGTTGAACAACACATGCCATGTGGCGTCAGAATGCAGGTTTAGTGGTTTAGTGCCCTACGGACTGACTTGCCAGTTGGTGGCGGCCCTGGTGCGACAACAACCGGCCATGCATCAGCTGATATGATGGCCAGCTATCAAGGCGGGGTCATCAAAAGTGGGGTCACAAAACGCCTTGGTGCAGCTCAAGGTCAGCAGCAGCAGCAGCAACACAGGGATGTCATCAGGTGTAAAATTACCATGCACGGGCGTTGCAGCGGCGGTATTATGACCCGTGTGCAAGTATACATCCAGAATGTACACATCAGAATGTACACATCAGTACAACAGTATAGTTAAAGTCTAGTATAGACATATCTCTTATGCACGTAAAGTCATTTACATGTAGAGTCATCTACACACATAACAAATATGTCTATACTATATACTGTGTCAATATCACCAAGGCTGATTTTGACACAGTATATAGACTAGAGATATTGGGTATGTAGGTAAAGTGACGAGCAATTTAGTGAGGGCACATCTGCTTCAAGGGCTGTCACAACACCAGTTGTGTGCATACAACAGCAGCAGCATGCAAGCAACTTCTGTGAGAAAGAAGTTGTCAAATAGGTACAAATGCTCTCATATCTAAATCTGTATATCCAGCCAGATTTGGATATTATATGATATCAACAAGTTTAAGCCTGGAGATGAGTATAACCCTTGTGTTCAACCACAGCTGTATACAGTAACAACAGCAGCAAATTAAAAAAGTAACAACAGCAGCATTTAGAAACAGCTCTACCTCATTTGAGAGAGAGAGAGAGAGAGAGAGAGAGAGAGAGAGAGAGAGCTCATTTGAGACAGAGCTGTCAAACATAGCATCATACCTTAATACATATGATTGCGTTCTTGTCCTCTGTTTTGCCCAACACGTAGAAGGGTAGGACTTTTCCAACAGTGGCAAAAGTTGGTGCCGGTCGTCTCAGTGTATTGTCAACGTCTTCGGCTTTGCGCCAGTTGTCAGTTTCAAGCGCTTGCTGGCGAGATGCCTCAAGTGTGGGCTTGGCATTGATAAACCTGCAGCATGACCAGCAGCAAACACATAAGCAGGCTCTGGGTCAAAGACTGGTGAACTTTGGCGGCCTTTGCTTTTCATCATGATCACTTTTGACCAGGCTGAGTTTCTTGGCTTGTCTATTCTTGTTTCACCTTTGTGATCAATTGGCAAAAACTGACAAACCTGAATGTTTGCAAAAGACTACATTGTAAGGAAACCCTGCACACCTGATGCATTCAAACAAACCCTTCTGCTGCTGCTGCCGCTATAATGTACACTGCATAACCTAATTGAACACAAACACAAAACTTCAAGTATGCATTGTATGTACCTGAGCTTTGTGTCGTAGTCCAACCAAGCCGGCTCTGGATCGGATATCAACACAGGCAGCCTGACACTCTCAGGCTTATCAACGTCATCTTGATCGCTCTCAAGCAGGCTCGTTAAACCCTCGGCGCCTTGCTGGCCGTGTGCATGAACCCCTGCTGCTGCTGCTGCCACCGCTGCTGCCGTGGCAGCAGTGCTTGATCTGCTGGTTGAGAGTTGTGCTCTGAGGTCTGCTGTTTGTTGGTCGCAGCTGAGGGCGGCGATCTGCAGCTGCAGGAAGGGGCTGGGAGTGCTGGTGACGTCACCTGCACCCGTACATGCAACAGCATGTTACAAACGTGTTACAAACGTGTTATGTGCAACAGCATGTTACATACATGTTACGTGCAACAGCATGTTACATACGTGTTATGTGCAACTGCGTGCTGCAAAATGTGACGTGCAATAGCATGTTGCAAATGTGTTACGTGCAACAGATGCTACACTACTTGTAGCAAGGCAGTATATATAAGGTAGCACATATGCCAGGGGCCAATTGACCCTGGGGGCGTGCTGTTCTTTGGCACAGCCGAGAGCGGTGTTTTGCATTGCAGGACTGGCCTAGGGTTCCTTGTGACATCACCTATAATTGACCACACTATCTTTACAACATAACTTGGCAGTGCTCAGCTGTTATAACTTCCCTAGAAAGTTGGATTCATTACGAGCATTTGGGCTCGCATGTGGCTGCTGGCTTGTCACAGCGGAGAGAGGGGATATGCAGCTGATTCAAGTATAATATAAAATAATATATAATACAGTATAATAAATTCAATATAATATAATATAATACAATATGATATAACATAACATAGAATAACATAATATCACTGCTAGATGTAGCGGTTACATGTATTGATGTATGTGCATGGAGTGACATGCAGCAAGACCAATATCTAAATGCTGGTTGAGGGACTCAAACTGAACCATATTCTGCGTAGTCAATACCAGGCTCAAAGCCTAGATAAATGTCGGTCGGCAGCCAATTTGTGTAAATGCTGAGTTGTGCTCACCCTCGATAAGCAGTATTGACCAACCGCCAGCTGTCGTGCA
>NSMO01003060.1:0-11245 GCA_002588565.1 Coelastrella sp. UTEX B 3026
TACGCCAGTTGGCTGTGTCACTTCAGTTTTATCCGGTTAGTGGAGAGTACTGCCTGAGGCGGTGAGGTATCCACGTGTAACAACCCTCTCTCAAAAAAGCCTCTGAGTGTCGATGGGCTCATGGGGCGTTGATATAGCTGCTAAGGTATGCATGGTGCTTGGGATGTTTGCCACTTTACGCGCCTGGAACTTGGTTCAATCAGGGCTGTACTGCATAGCAGCTAGGACCGTCGTGCTTATCAAGCAGCTGTGCTTTGAAGGCTTTTGTACTGCCTGCGCACCAGCGCACTGTTTTGCTTCTGTATTACTCCTACCCTACTTACATTTCATACTACACATTGCCTGTTAGGCATACGGCTGCCATGTCATGTGCCTGGAAGTCGGCTCAGCGCAACTTGAAGCTGGTGTAGGAGCAAGTCTGCAACCAGCAAGGTAGTTGCGTGAAGCTGCGAACATCAGCAGACCTGCCCTTATTTAACTCCAAACTAGTGTTACAAGCTGTGCGTGGCCTCTTGGTGTTCTAGCTGAACAAGAGATGGGCCTTGAAGTCGGCCTTAGGCAAACTGCTGCAGCAAAGTTGCAACAATCAGGTCACTGCTAGCTCTGTGACTGTGCACACATCAGCGGACTGGCTTGGTTGCTGTTACATCTGTCTGTAGCTACCACTTGCTGCTGTGCATGAACTTCCGGCCACTGCGCCTGACCAGCTCTGTGCCTGTAAGTTGGCTGGGAACACACTGCTCGAACAGCAAGTCCTGCTCTATCACCCTGATCCCACTTGCGCCGTCTCCTGATCTTCATGTTTCTAGCTATGTTTTAGAGGTGTCAATGGCCTCCTGGGCAGTGTTGCTGGCCAGCTGCGAATACTGACTGAGCATGCCATGATGGTCATCAGGTTGCGCTATCACTAGGAGACTTACACGGAGGTATCAGAGCACATACCAGCAGTACATGTGCCTTGCTGGGCAGCAAATGACAGCGCTGACAGCTCTCAAACCCTACAGGCATCAAATTTGTCTTCCTGAGACTGACAAAGCCAGTGGTATGTCAGCGGACAAGTAGCGCATGCCATAATGGCCATTAGTCTGCTGCTATGACTAGGAGACTGACACAGTAGTACCACTGGTACTACTGGCAATAGTTGTGCCTTGCTGAGCAGTGAACGACAGCGCTGACAGCTCACAACCCGTACAGGCATCTGTATTCCGCATACTTACAATGCCAGTGGCATGTCGGCAGGCCAGCTGAGCAGGCGAGAATGGTCAACCGGGCTATCACAGCAGTTCAAGCGGTACAAGAGCCTGCAGGAGCAACAAATGACAGTAGTGACAGCTCACAAGCGGTACAGGTATTTACATGTGTACTCCTGAGACTGACAAAGCCAGTGGCATGTCAGTGGACCAATAGCGCATGCCATGATGCTCATTAGTCCGCTCCTATGACAAAGAGACGGACACATTACTACCAGCAGTACATGAGCCTGGAGCAGTAAACAACAGCAGTGACAACTCACAACCTTACAGGCATCCAAATATGTATTGCTCAGACTGACAAACCCAGCTGCATGTCAGCGGACAAGCTGCCAGCATGCGGCATGCCATGATGGTCATCACACTGCTTCTATGACAACCAGGCCATCACAGTAGTTTCAGCAGTGTATGAGCCTGCAGGAGCAGAAAATGACAGCGCTGACAGCCCATAAACCGTACAGGCATTGGCATCTGTGTTCCAAAGACTGACAGAGCCAGCGGCATGTCAGCGGACAAGCTGCGCATGCCATGATGGTCATCACACTGCTGCTTTGACAACCAGGCCATCACAGTAGTTGCAGCAGTACCGTACTGCTGGAACTATTGTGATGGACTGTAGGCTCCGCGAGCCTACAGGAGCAGTTAATGACAACACTGACAGCTCACAAGCCTTACACGCATTGACATCTGTGATCTTGAGACTTGCAAAGCCAGTGGCATGTCAGCCGACAAGCTGCGCATGCCATGAACGTCATCACACTGCTGCTTTGACCACCAGGCCATCGCAGTACTTTCAGCAGTACACGAGCCTGCAGGAGCAGTAATTGACAGCAGTGACAGCTCACAAGCGTTACACGCATTGATCTGTGATCTTGAGACTTGCAAAGCCAGTGGCATGTCAGCGGACAAGCTGCGCATGCCATGATGGTCATCACACTGCTGCTTTGACCACCAGGCCATCACAGTACTTTCAGTAGCACATGAGCCTGCAGGAGCAGTGATTGACAGCAGTGACCGCTTACAGCCATGCATGCATTAGCCTGCGGCATATGTATTGTTCAGACTGACAAAGCCAGCAGCATGTCAGCGGACTGACGTCAGTCGACTGAGCATGACATGATGGTCATCAAACTGCTGCTATGCCCAGCAGGCAATCACCATAGTTCCAGCAGTACATGTGCCTTGCTGAGAACTAAACGACGGCGCTGACAGCTCACAAACCTTACAGCACTTACATGTGTATTCTTAGACTGACAAAGCCAGCGGCATGTCAGCGGACAATCTGAGCATGCCATGATGGACATCACACTGCTGCTATGACCAGGTGACTGACACCGTCATGGTGGTACCAGCAGTACACGTTCCTTGCTGAGGCTATGGCCTGAGCGTATGGCTTGTGTCAGATTGGCCCAGCTGAGCTGGATGATGTGCCTGCAACTAAAGGTTGCCAGCCCATCTGAATGCTGCACAACACTGCTCGGAGGCTGTGAGCGCTGCTTTGCAGTTGCCCTATGGGCCATGCCTTCTGGCCTGACGCCACGAAGGCCCTCATCAGCTGAGTGAGCAACTGCTGCGACAACAGCGGCGACAACAAGAGCGAATTTGCTGTGCAGCTGGTGCAGTCAGCTGCTGTCAGACCACCTGGTGCTTCAACCATCGTACTAGATTACTGAGTGACTGTCTCACTGCAGTCAAAGCTGATCAGCAAGTCTTGCCAGCATCTTGTTGCATGGCTCAGTCACTCTCAGAGCTGATAAACGCTTGCATGTGAGAATGGCTCGCTCGCAGCCAGTTGCACTGCACATAAGTACTTTGTTTAGCCAATGCAACTCCTCTGGTCTTGTCAAGGCACCGCATGAGCCATACGAGGGCCGTAGCACTTGCATGTAGTAAACAGCCGTCTGCTTGGCATTCTATGTTGCAGGAGATGAGTTCCCAAACTTCATATGAGGAGTTAAGGGATATGTCAGCTCACACATTTCACCTTCACTCTCATGGGCAGTGCAGTTCACTGAGTGGCCAGGGCTTACTCACCAGCCTGAGCTGTGTCTGTTTGCTTCGATGCAATACACAGCTGTAGCAGGACTTTGCTGCTGCACCTGCCATCATGACACTGACACAACGCGGTGACACAATGCGCACAATGTAAACAAACCGCAATGACACAGAAGAAAACTCAGCCTACTTCAGTCTAGCATCAGATGAATTGGCATCAACAAGTGCTGGCTGCTAGCTGCATGAGCATGTTTGTGCTACAAGCGCCTGACATTCAGCCACGCCTATGCTGGAACCAAGAATGCACTAGTGGCACTCAACCTTGACAATGGCGCAGCGCAAGCCTCGGGCTGTGCCCGCAGCAACAAGACACCAGTTGGCTGCTCAGCTGCAACACAAACACGAGGGCTATGCAGGGTATAGCACTACCGCCATTGCTTGTCAATCCGCACATCTATCTACCCAGGAACCTGATCTACCACATACATATGAGCAACTCCAGCCCGGGTACTCACATGTGTTCCAGTGCCTTGGCAGGTGTTGCGCATATTGTTGCGTTCGCTGACCACCATTGGCCAATGCTACCATGCTGCCTCCTCCAGCTGCTGTACTGCTTCAACCTGCTATACAGCTTCCAGCTGCTGTACTGCCTCAATCCCTTTGAGGCTGTTGCTGCGCTCCTGATACTGCCAGGCGGCATGCATTGCAACCGATACCTCCTTGCAGTACAAGTGTTGGCCTGCTGTTTGTTGGTGTTGCATAGCAGCATGGCTGTATGACTGCCTCTGCTGCAGCTGATGACAGACTCAGCCGCAATAGCTGCCCTTCGGGATGGTATTGCTCAATTCCATATGCACAGCATTCTGCTGTGCAGCTGCAAGACTGAACACAGCAGCATCAGACACTGGCAGCTTTTTACCATGTGGTGCACTGCGAGAGTTACACTGATACAAGCAGGAGCTGCTATGAAGCATGTTGTCTATCGCTCTGCAAGAGAGTCTGCAGCCAACACAGACAGACGGCGCGCTTCTTGTAGGCCCAGTAGTGGCTGTCATCAGCCAATATTGTTACAAAATCCCAGCAGGGCATGAGCATGCTGGTCAGTGCAAGCACAGACAATACACTGTCAGCCATTGCTGTTGACATCAAGTAATGCATAATGGGGCCTTATTGTGCCTTACACCACTGCATGACACATGTGTTACAAGCATGCACGGCTACACAACAATCAGTTGCTACACTGCACCAGAATCGCATGTTGATAAGCACAACCACAGGTTTCATCCCTGCCAAGGGACTCATCAGTTGACTTTTCATCAAGGCTGGTAGCAACCCATTGTTGCTACCAGGCACTTGCATGATGGCAAACCAATACCAGGGGTGCTACAGGGCAGTATGCTGCGCAATGCCTGTTGTAATTGTCGATATGGGTGGCTCAATGCGGGCAGACAACAGCTGTTGTTGGTTGATCCAATCAGACGTTGCATACACTGTTCAAAGAGGTTGTGGCCCAGTCTCGCGCTACACCCCATACCAGCTGCTACAGTGCACTTGCTGTTGACTAGCCTTGTCAATCAGTGCAATGTCAACTGCTTCACTGGGAGCGACACTGCTGCAAGGTGTGTGTAGCCCAACCAGGTATGCATGCACTGCTTGGTGCTGGAGTGGATGCCGCCAACTGCCACAAGAACTGGTGACCATGCTGGGGTGCTGTAGGACACAAGCACAAACTGCCTGCAGTCCAGCGGAAATGGCACTGTCAGCGGTTGTGATGCATAGCTGTGCAACTGCATACAATCTGCACAGTACATCTCCGTGCTCTGCATTACTCTTATACAGTTGACTCAATCCGACAAACTGTACCATAAGTGACACAGGGCAACCCTGCATCATACTCTACATTGCTGCAGAAGCGATGGCATTGCAGATCATGTTAAGACAACCATATGAACTGCTTGGACTGCCTGAGCAAGCGTAGTTGATGCTCTCAATCAAGAAATCCTAGTCGCGCAAGGCACAGGACAATGACAAACCTGAGTTTGACAGCTGTTGGAACTGCAGCTGATCAGCTGCTCGGGCCAAATGCGTCTGGCCTGTGAGCGTCACTCCATGCTGCGCAGCTGGCATTCTGCAGGACGGCTGAGCAGTCGATACTGCAGCTCTGGCCATGGCACTGGCACCAACTCTAAGAGCCATGTATGCAGCTGATTGGTTACTTCACCCCTGCACCATCAGTGCTTCCTGCTTAACCATTGGTAGAGCATTTCCAGTATGAACGGAACGCACCACCAGACGGCACCAGCTGCCATAGCTGGCCATTCAGGCGCAGCCAACTGTTGTTGATTTGCAACAGCCTGACAGCTCTCTAATTCGATGCTGCTGGTGCTTACTGCAGTTGAACTGCCTGCCTCTGTGTTGCCGCTTGTACGCAGCAAGCACACGACAGCGTCAGGCTGCTACACTGCCTGTTCCCCACCCTAGAACAGTACCAACAGTACTGTAACACCGCCTGCTTGGCTGCCTCCCGACATTGCAGGACTGCCTGCGTGCGCTGCTGCTGTTGAGATATCCAGTAATACGTGATTCGTTGGCTACTTCATTTCCATTGCTGACTGCAGCCCAGCCTCAAACCACCCAGTGAGTTAATGCCCGTTGAAGATCATCTGGAGTATATTCAGGGCGCACACCATGCTGGCTCTGGCGCTGATGTGCAGTGCGGAGGGCTTCCTTTGATGCTGCACCTGCTGCTTGCTGTTGTTGCGGGATGCTGCCGGTTGTGGGGCCCGGTACATCCCTGCAGCAGGAAGCATTCAAAAAACCATATAGGTATACATTTCAGCATGATGGATGGCGCAGGCGGGCACCCCACAATTGATACGTTGGCACTACCCGTCTCCATGCTGCTGGTACCACGCCGACTGCTTACGGAGGTCCCATTGGGCACATTCACTAAAGTATGTTTCCTTAACACCTGGTAAGGACGTACAAGATCGCCTTCGGGCCTTCTGGAGCTGCTACACAGCGCGGTCCTCATCGTCCTCCATGAGCAAGCGTCAGCGCGTCCTAGCATCTGCAGTGGCTTTGGACTGCTTCAACACAAACGCATCATGAAGGTCCTTGAGCGTGCGTGACTACAATAGTTGCAGCAGTCATGAGGTACACATGTCTTCTCGCCCCCTTACCAATGCATCTGAGCAGCCAAGACAGACCAGTAACAAATACATTATGTGGTACGTGTTTTCTGTGAGCTGCAGAGCATGGCCACAAGCGGCGCACTCAGGCTCCCGCTCAGCAGGTGGCCTGGAGTTCATCTCATGCCGCCTGAGTGGCGTGCAACAACCCCAAATTTGCTGATGTAGTAGAGCAGGCACTGGTTAACAGCAGCTGTCAACACCCTAAAGAATGTCCACTTGTACTGCTGGACACGTGGAGACAGGCACTGGACGCGATCGTCGACCGTGGACAATATCTGCTGTGGCTGGACACACTGCGGACATGAAAATACTGTTGTGTGGACACGCATCAGTGCGCGCTGGACAAGCTGGTGGTGATAGTGCGTCAGACCTTCAGGTACCTTCTTGCAAGTCAATCTGGAAGGTATAACAGCAGTAAAAACTTCATAATACTTTGTGAACATGTAGAACAAGCATGGATCAAAGGCAGAAGTATTCATGCTGGTGAACAAAGCTGGCTTGCTTGTATGCAGGGTCCCCGCACTGTCTGAAGGTCTAGCTTAAAGCTCAAGACCAAAGAACCCGAAGCTTAGTGCTTTGGTACTACATATCTCAACGGTTGAGATAACTACATAGGCCCTGCAATGTAGGAGGACCGAGAGAACTTATCGAGCTCAGTTTATGTTGATATCGCAGTACCAGCGGTGTAGTGCATGTGGTCCACGGGCGCATCCATACAACCATTCCATTGCTTTTGCCTTATAGTTCACTACTGTAACACGCTTCCCTGCGCAAGTCCCGCCCAAACAACAGTGTTTGTAAACTGCCACAAACACTCATTGCTTGCTCACGAACCCGCATTCCCACGATTTACAACCACTGCAGAAACAATCATAACCATCACCAGAGGTAAACGCCAGCATGCCGATGATCATATATGTGCATTATGCGGCAGGCAACGCAGGCGCGGCAGGCGCTACCCGAACACTGTTGCTACCGCCCATGCCCAGCACCACCACCGCTGTGAGCACCACCACCGCTGCCATCACCTGTTACAACACCACCGTGACCTGCAGTGGTGCTGCTATCACCACCAGTGGAGATGACTTTGCGGTGTTTCAGGTTTGAAGACCTCTGCTGATGCTGATGTTGCTGCTGCTGCTCCTGCTGCTGCTCCTGCTGCTGCTGCTGCTGCTGTTGCTCATGCTGCAACCTCTCTCGCTTTTGCTGCTGGCGATGTTGTGACCACTGGCGCCATTCTCTTGACAGCCAGCCAATAGAGTGCTCCAACAGGGGCATCACCACCATGATCTTGAACGGTATGTCCAAAGCCTCCACGCCACTCTTGAACGTGGATGATATCTTCTCCGACTTGCACTGTTGAGTTGGGTTCTGCCCATTTAGCCAACAGGGTGACTGCGCCGTACGCGCATGGTAACAGTAGATAGAACCCCAAGCGCATGAGGAAGACCAAGGGGATCCTGAATCCTTGCCACAATGTCCCTACACCACGGACATTGGCAAGTTCATTGGTTCCGCTTGACAGCCAGTTCTGATGCATCATAACACCTGTTGGGGCGTCGAGCTGGCTTCCATAAACTATACCATATCCTCAGCACCGCCTTCAGATCCGACTCATGTGCTGTTACATACATTACAGGCAGGCACAAAGCACAATGCTGAGTGACAACAGGCGCATGTTGCTGCTGTGATTTGACATACATAGACATAGCATTGTACGCAACCACAGGCAAGCAAACACTCTATATCCCTGGTGATGCCGGAGACAAACAGAGGGCATTGGCAGCGGCAATACACCGCTGTTTGCCTACGAAGATAGAGACTCGATGCTAGACATGATTGTCAATGATGTTTTTGATGCATCGCCTGCCGTATGCAAGGCCTAGTGATGCAGTGACAGCGATTCATAAGCTTAGACATGCTGCTAGGTACCATGATGACAGGTGTGATAACAGCATCCCTGCCGCTGCCGCTGCCGCCCCCGTCACTGCTGCTGAATACCACTGCACATGCCAACATATCCTGACAAAGACGGCGTGCTGCTGCTGCTGATGCTCAGAGGCAAGCGCATGCAGTGTAATCCCCATGCATCCCCCCCAACCCCACTGGTGCTGCCTAGCCGTAATATGGTGTTACTCTGCGTCTTTACAAGGTTGCCACCAACACTGCATAGTCCCGGAGTCCAGCAGCCCGCTGATGATGACATGAACTCTCTGCTCTAGCTGAACTCTCTGCTCTAGCTGAACTCTCTGCTCTAGCTGAACCCTCTGCTCTAGCTGGCTGCCGCCTATGCTGCTGTGCGTAGTCAGCTATAAGAATGTGCCTGCTCAGGATGGACACAGGCGGGAGGAATGCATACCTTGCAACTGAAACTGGTACTGCCTTTTGCCCAAGTCTGTTAGTCTCTCGAGCAACGCCACCCTTAATCTGCTGGATGTCTCATCATCTTTGTCTCCCAGAGCCATAAGCTGGGCCTCAAGTTGTTGTTCTTGCCTAGCCAGCTGCTGGATACGTTCCACCGTGTCAGCCATGCTGCTGAACCTTGTGTTGCAATCAAGCAGCCGTGATGGACCAAACTTGCCCACCTGCACGTTTGGCACAGTCGTTTGTCAGCTAGGCACAATAGACGTGGCAGTGCGACTTTATCAGGGCGTGCACCCAAATGGGGCTTGCTGGTAAGCTTGTGAAAGTCTGCGCTGGCAAGAGCCGCAGGGTCATTCATGTATCCTGGTGTCAGAGTCCAATCAAAACGAGCTAAGCACAGCGCAGAGTCGGAGAGCTTGTGGCATGCTCTACACCAGCTATTCATGACTTGCTGCGCACGCTACTGCCTTGCAGACCCTGAGTCATGGTTTGCACTAACCTCGCAGCCTCAAACAGCCGTTCCTGTCCAGCGGGCCCAGCAGCGCAAGCAGAGCGTCACGCGAGGCAACAGCAAATTAGTGAGGCTGTCAAGGTTCTTGGTGACAGTCTGTTGGTTCGCAGCTACCAGCAACTTCGCAATTTGGTTTTTCCACAAACGGCTAGCCTAAGCACGTTAAGATTGGATACCAGTAAGGGTCCTACTGAACCCGTCTGCAGGCTTGTTGTGCATCGGAGAGTGGCCAAAACGAGCTGCGCCAGTAATTAATGAATTACTGGTGCACTTCAAGCAAGCAAAGCAGTGGGATAGCTAAAGGTACCGTCTGCTGATACAGGCAGATGGCTGTACATGTACCTGTACAGGTGATGTTTGCTTTAAAGAAACACCCTCGATGCATGCTAAAGCGTTTGTTATTAGCAAATGTCTATAACTGGCCAAGGTCCCGCTAAAACAGCCGAAAGAGTCCGTTCGAGTATGTCGAGATACTCCAACTATGTTATCAAAGATTAGACCTAAGAAGCCATACAGCTGCTAGAGGCGCCATAGCACACGAGCAGCTGCGGGCTTTGCGGTTGCTGCTGTTGGTACTGCCCGGTCTGCTGCACTGTCTGCTGGCTTTCCCTTGCGACAGTAGTTGATAACTTATGGATTGTTACCTGTATACGCAACGAGGCAGGGTGTCCAGGCTTCGTTGCATTTCATAATGACAACTCTGATAGTCAAGCGCCCTAAGCTGTTTTGCCGGCCACATTTCTAACCTCAGGTGACAATCTGGTGCTTGTGATATTGTGCCGTGCCTTGGTTTCCAGTCCCACTGAGTGGGGTTTTCCGCCTTGAAGGCGCCCCGGAGGGTGGTCTAATCTTGTGGTGTCAGTGCCACGAACGATTCGTCCCAAAGGCCTTGCGGCCGGAAAGGGTAATTCTTCTTCTTCTTCTGGTGCAGCGACACAGACCTTGCTCGGCATACACGTAGCTTCCAAGATGACAGCAACCATTGAAGCACACGTTGTGTCATAGCATGCATGATGCTCCAGCCCTTGCCTGCGCATATGGACTGTGACAGCAGTCTGGCTACTCAGTCACTTTCATGCATGCACCAGAGCATCAGCACCAGCAGACAGAGCCAGCACCCACATGAAGCGCCTTCACAAACCAATCATGCATCAAGCAGACAACAAGCATTCTCCAGCTGCCTCCCCCCTTCACCATCTACCAGGCATGTGAACATATACAAGCTGCGGGACATGAACGGAACTTGTGTGGCTCCACACGGGTCTTCACAGAAGCCAAAAGTAACATAACATCTCAGAGTGGTCCTTATCAGATTGTGCCTGCTGCAGTGCCTAGCTAAGTAACCCAGACAGTACCAGGAGCAATCACAGCTGCAAAAGCAAGCACTGCTGAGTAACATTGCACGCCAATTTACAGCTGATACATGCAGCAATGACGCCTTGTTTGATTATGCAAACATGGCAAGACGCAACTCTATTGGGATCTCTATTAATATCCACACCGCAGCAGTCAACAGCAGGCACGCAACTGCCACAAAGTAGCCATGCTGCATAGCAGCGAATCATCCGCCAAGGTAAGTAGTGACCCTATGCAAAAGCAACGACACCCACAAGCAGCACCTGCTGCCATCTCTTCGAGCCCTGCTGGCCTTGTGAATATGCCTGATGTACTAGGCACTGCACCCCCGCAACCCGTCAACATTCTGCTGAACAACAGACTTGATACCCCAACATGACAGACAACGAAGCAAAGCAAACAAGAACACAACCCCACCACATTCAATGCCGAATCATCTATTGCATCATAGTAACAAACCGGGACATGCTCACTCTCCTGTGCTATATCGAATGTTTGATCCATCACCCCCAAAAGGCTGAAATGCAGCCAACCCCATCTGTACCATCAGACCCCCAGAAGGCTGAAATGCAGCA
>NSMO01003063.1:8414-23069 GCA_002588565.1 Coelastrella sp. UTEX B 3026
GGATCTAACAGCCTGGTAAGCCCCAAAGGGTCTAAGGGACCCCAGCTGCAGCTCCCTAGGGCGCAAGGATACCACTAAACCTTGCTTGTCATTATCATCATCATTATTGCCGTTGCTATCATCGTCGTCGCTGCCTGAAACCTCACTATAAGCCCTACCGTGGGCTCCTGTTGCACCCTGCACAGCAGCTGCCACAGAACTCCAAGCCCAACCCAATGCTCCTGCTAACCCTTTGCTGCTGTCAGGGCCGCCAGCTATCACCGAAGCACCACTGCTGATTCCTCCTGCCTCAATATCAATTGCTACAGCGTCTGCAGAGTGTGTGCTGCTCGCAGCTGCCCTCTCCCGGCGTGTGACACCCTGCCGTGCAGGGGTCGTAGTGGTGCTGCTGCTACCCGCTGCTGCTGCTGCTAGCTGCGAACCCTGCCTAGGCGGTGAACTGTTCACAGACCCAACCATGGAAGCTGCTGAACTACCAATGTGGGCCCCATCAGCAGTAGTTGACACTGGGAGTGCCTGGTCACCTGGATTCCCTTCCACAGCACTGATCTCACTGGATCCTGCCACGTCAGCATGTGTTGATAAGGTTCCTGCAGGTCCTGCAGCAACCTTGTGCTGCTCAGCAGCTAACGCAGCTGCAGCAGCAGCTTGCAGGACTCCACACTGCTGCTGTAACTGCTGGATCTGCAGTACATACTGCTGCTCGGCATGCTGAGCTTGCTCATGGAGTTGACCAAATGCAGCTTCAGCCTCCTCAGCCCTCATCCTGTACTGCTGAAGCTGCTGCTGGTCCTGCTGATCTCCCTGTGCTGCATTAGCCGCCGAGTGCTCCATCTCAGCAACCTGCTGCTGCAGCTGCTGCACAACCGTCTGCAGCTGCTGAACCTGCTGCTGTAACTCTGCATTCTCCTGCTGCAATGCTGCAACCTTCTGCTGTTGCTCCTGAAGGGCTGCTGCTGACCGCTCTGTTTCTGTTGCTAGAACTCTAGCAGCAGCCAAGTCCATTTGCTGCTCCGTGATCTGGGCCTGAGCAGCCTGAAGTTGCTGCACTAGATCATTGATCTTCTCCTGCTGCTGCTGCTGCTGGAGGATCAAATCATCATTGCTGCTCTGCAAACCGTCGGTAACGGCTGAAGCCATAGAGTCAATTCTGGCCCCAGCCGTCTCGGCAGTGCTACCGGCAAGTGCAGCAGCAGCTGCTGCTGCTGCCGCTACTGGTGCTGCCAGCACAGCAGCTGCTCCACTGCTGCCAGCAGCAGCCTGTGCAGCTTTGAGGCTGTTTTGAGCTGCCATTAGCTGATCAGTCAGTGTTGCTTTCTCAGCTTTGAGTCGGTTGATGACCTCACGCGCCCGAGCAAGCTTGGGCTGGTCAGCTTTGTAGGCGGTCTGCAAATGACAGTGTCAAAATGCAAGCGTACTCAGCATGTCTGACTGCAACCACCCAATCTGTATCCAATGCAGGGCTGGGGAGGATAGGGGTCTGTGACTGCTGCCTCACACTGCTGTGGTGTGCATGTCTAGCAGGTCATTGGTTGCAAATCTACATTTGATGACCCACAAAACATGACTGCCACCGCCAGGCACAGTGCTTCATGTTGGGGCCAAGCTTAGCAACAGAACAGCAGCAATGCAACTAGCTGGAATTGGTACCAGTGACGTGTGTGATGCATGGCTGCCGCTCCATGATAAACTACCAAAATCCCGCATGTACTCAATGCCTAGCTCGTGTAGCCGACTGCAAAGTTATTGCCCACCTGGATCTGCACTAGCTCTGCTTCAATTGCGGCCATTGCAGCTGCAGCCTCTGCTTGCTGCTGCACCAGCTGCTCCTGCTGTTGTTCAGCAGCAGTTGAAGCTTCTGCCAGCTGGCTGCGTAACTCATCTGCGCTCGTTGTAGCATCCTGCAGCTGTGTAGCTGCCACTGTTGCCCTAGCTGTCAGTTGCTCAATTTGAATCTCGAGCTCAGCCCTTGCTGACTCAGCAGCCTGTACAGCAACCTCCAGCTCAGCTTTAGCTGACTCAGCATCCTGCAGGGCAGCTGCTGTAGCTGTCAGCTGGGATTTCAAATTCTGGGCCTCTGACTGTGCAGCTGCCAGCTGTGACAGGGCTTCCTGCAGCTGCTGCTGCAAGTGCTCCGCTGCTGTAGCATCCGTCTGCTGCTGTTGCAAAGCAGCAACAGCGTTTTGCAGCCCTTGCTGCAGCTTCTCATTGCTTTCCTGCAGCTGTGCTACTGCTGCATACGCTTCCTGCAAGTCTGCCTGCAACCTTGCAACCTCGGACTGCGCCTGCAGATCTAGATCCTGTAGTTGCTGCTGTAGGGCTAGTAAGCTTGCATTTTTGTCTTGCAACTGCAGCTGCATCGTAGCTTGCTGTTCCTCCGCTTGCTGTGCTCGAGTCTGATATGCTGCACCAGCTTCATTCGCTGCAGCTAGATCACTCAAAGCTTCTGCCAAATGCTGCTGCACGTCTGCTAGCTCACGACGAGCAGCATCCAACGCCACCTGCAGTTCATGCTGCTGCTGATGCTCTAGTGGCATGATGCTGACCACAGCAGCAGGAGCTTCTGCTGCAGCAGCAGATGCCAGGTCAGACTGACGTTCTGACACATCCTGCTCCTTCTGTTGCTGTAACTGATCAATCAGCGACTGCTGATCTTTGACTTGCTGCTGCAGTGCTAGAAGCTGCTGCTGCAGATCGACGCATTGCTGCTCCAGCTTTTCACAGTTGGCACATCCCTCATCATCATCAGCAGGTTCAGAAGCAATTACAGCAGCACTACTAGCAGCCCCAGGGACCTGTGGCGCCTGCTGCAGATCCTGGAGCTGCTGCATGACAGCTGCATACTGTTCCTGCAGCTCATTCAGCTGCTGCTCTGCTGCCAGCTTGCCTTGCTCCATTGACTTTCCCTTCTTTACAGCTGATCGCAGCTTCTGCCTGAGCTGCTCTGCTGCATCATTTGCTGCTGCCAGCTGCAGCTGGAGCTCTGCTACAGACTGCTGCTGCTGCTGCTCTTGCTGATGATGATGCCGATCGGCAGTACCTACAGGCCCTTCTGCTGCTGGGGTGGCTGCAGTTGCATCGGAACTGAAGGTTGCCCCAACTTCCCCGTGCTCCCTGCTGCTGCTGTTGTTGTTAGCCTCCTGTTGCTGTTGCTGCTGCTGATTACCGGCTGCAGCAGCTGCCAACTGGGCCTGCAGTGCCTCAATCTGCTGCTGTGCTGTTGCCAACTCTGCAGTGAGTGCCTGCTTTTCAGCCTCGATGCTTTTGCCCTTCTTGACAGCAGCACGAAGCTTCTGCCTGTACTCATCAACTTGGTGCTCAAGTTCAGCACAGCGCTGCTGCAGTTGCTGGGCACCTGGCGTGCTGCTGCTGTCCGCTGACGAGGCCAGCTGCTCAGGTTCAGGTTCAGCAGTAACAATGCCCACTGCAGCAGCTTGCTTGGCCGCTGATCTCTTCTGCTGCAGTTCTGACAGCTGCTGCTGCAACTGCTCATTCTGCTCAGACATAGCTGTCAACTGCTGTTGTAACGACAGCAGCTCAGATCTGGAAGCCTCTAGCTGCTGCTCAAGGTCCAAGGTTTCCTGTTTGTTCTGTTGCAGCTCCTGCTGATCTTGCTTGTACTGCTGCAGCACTGCCAACAGCTGCTGCTGCACCGTGAGTAACCCTTCAGCATCTGGCTGTCCGCCTTGCTGCTGCAAAAGGTCTTGCAACAGCTGCAGCAATTGATCCACATGCTGCTGCTGCATGGCTGCTAGCTGTTGCTGATCATGCTGGTGCTTCTGCTCAGCGACCAACAGCTGCTGTTGCACATCCTGCAGCTGCTGCAGATCATGCTGATGGTGATGCTCCACCAGATCTAGCTGCTGCTGCATGCATTGCTGGTGCTCGATCTCTTCCCTCAGCTGCCCTTCCTGCTGCTGCAGTGTTTTCTCTGATGCCCTCAGCTGAGACTGTAAGCTGGTAAGCTCCTGCTGCGCATCCCCTGCTGCTGCCACATCTTGATCATGCTGCTGCTGTGCAGACCGCAGCTCTTCTTGCAGCGAGGCTAGCTGCTGCCGTGCATCTTCCACTGCTGCCAAGTTGTGCTGATACTGCTGCTCAGCTGCTGCCATGCGGTGCTGCAAGAGTGCTAACCCTTCGCTGCCTACCAGGTACTGTTGCTGCTGCTGGTGGTGCTGCTGGCTCAGTTCCATGATATGGTGCTGCACCAATTGGAGCTCCTCTTTCGCGTCTGTGAGCTGTGCCTGAGTAGCCTCTAGCTCTTGCTGCACTGCGACCAGCTGATGCTGTGCCGCTTGTGCTGCTGCTGCTGCTGCGGCCACTGGTGCCGGGCTTTCGTGCTGCGGTTCACTGATCTCATTTGCAGGTGGTAGGAGCATGGCTGCAGTTGGGCCAGAGGTAAGCTGCTGCTGCAACTCAGCCACCTGCTGTTGCAGCTGTTCCACCTGGTGCATGGCCTCCTGGTGCTGCTGCTGAGCCTCCGATGCCTGCTGCTGTGCCTGTTCTAGCAGCAGCTGCTGCTGCACTTCAGGATCTTGCTGGGACTCAACAGGAGTAGTGCTGGCTGTAGCCAGCTGCTGCTGCAACTCAGCCACCTGCTGCTGCAGCTGTTCCACCTGGCTCATGGCCTCCTGGTACCGCTGCTGAGCCTCTGATGCCTGCTGCTGCGCCTGCTCCAGCAGCAGCTGCTGCAACTCAGAATCTTGCTCATGCTCAACAGCGGTAGTGCCGGCTGTAGCCACCTCCTGGTGCTGCTGCTGTTGCAACTGTACCGCCTGGCCTGCTCTAGCAGCATCAAAATTGGCTGCAATCTGTTGCTGCGCTTCAGCTAATGCTGCAGCTAGCGCCTGCTTCTCAGCCTCGATGCCTTTACCCTTCTTCACAGCAGCACGGAGCTTCTGCTTGTACTCATCAACTTGGTGCTCAAGTTCAGCACAGCGCTGCTGCAACTGTTGGACCGAAGGGTCTTCAAATGCTGCTGTCAGCCCGGCTGCCAATGCTGCTGCTGTGTGGCCAGCTACTGCTGCTGCCGGGGCAGCAGCAGCAAGAGGAACAGCTGGTGATGCAGCAGGAGATGCAAATGCAGAGAATCCACCAACAGCAGCAGCTGGGCTAGCGGCTTCAGGGTAACTAGCTTGCTGCTGCTGATGATGACGTTGCAGAACTGCCAAATGCTGCTGCAACTCAGCGTATTGCTGCCACATAATCTCCAGCTCGTGCTTATGCTGTTGTGCTGCTGCTGATAGCTGCTGCTGCAGATCAGCACACTCTTGCAACTCCTGCTCGCTGTGTTGCTTGATCTGCTGCTGCGCAAGGTCCAACTGCTGTAGGGCTGCCTGCAGCTCTAACAGACCTTGCTGCCGCTGCTGCTCTGCCGCTGCCAGCTGCTCCTGCTGGTCTTGCAACTGCTGCTCAGCAGTCGCAAGCTCTTGCTGGGCTTGCTCAAGTAGCAGTACATCGTGTTCATGCTGCTGCTGTGCTGCTGTTTGCTGCGCGTGTTGCTCACGCAGCTGCTGCTTTGATGCATACAACTCTTGCTGGGCTTGCTCAAGCAGCAATAGGTCATCTTGGTGCTGCTGTTGCGTGCTGTTGAGCTGCTGTGCAAGGCTGTGTGCTTTGGCTTGTAACAGGTCCAATGCCGCATCACGGCTGTCAAGTTCCTCCTGTTCTTGCTGCTCCAGACTTGAAACCTGCAGTGCGGAACAGCAGCAAAACATGGTTGAATGGTCAAGCACAGTTGGCTGTTGAAGACAATCTGTGAGGCTGTAGCTTTGCCTTGTATCATACTATTGCGGCAACTCTGCTGTTGCATTTCTCCTGTCTGGGTTCATCCATGAGCTAAAACCTGGCCTGGTTCAGCTTGATTCAAGCCGTCCCACCAGCAAGAAGGAGCGAACACACAGCGCCGCTGATGTGGCAATCACAGGACACCCATGGTAAACAGATCCCTGCCCTGCTTACCTCAGCAAGCTTACTATCAAGCTCAGCACATCTAGCGTCCGCTGCTGCCAAGCGCTGCTCCAGCTGCAGCATTTCAGCAGCAGCAGCAGCTTTTGCTGCTTCCAACTCATGCTGCATTGCCACCCTCGACTCATCAACTTGCATTCGCTGCTGCTCCAAGTCAGCAATCAGTTGGTCCTTGCGCATGATAATGCCCTCTAGCTGCTGACAGCGCTCTTCCAGCTGCTGCTGCTGCTCATGCAGGGTGCTAATCAGCTGCTGCTGCTGCTGCTCTGCATCTGTCGCGCCCTCTTGCTTCTGCTGCTGCTGCTGAAGAAGGGTCAGCTGTTCATCCTTTGCTCGTAGCTGAGCTTGTGCTTCTGACAGCAGGCCCATAAGCATCTGTGGTTGCTCATCTGCTGCTGCCAACTGCTCACTCGCTGCTGCCAGCTGCTGCCGCTGGTCCTCGATCTGGTCCTGCAAGTGTGAGATCCTAGCTTCTGCGTCTTGCAGCAGCTGCTGATGCTTCCGCAGCTCTACAGCCGAGGTCTGAGGTGACAATTCTGCTTCATTTGAAGGACCTGCTGCAGCTGTGGATACATCAGAATGGTTGGTGCTGCATGGGTCCTGTAGCGGGGCTTCTGGTGCTGGTGGCTGCTGCTGCTGCTGCTCAGCAGCAACGGGCAGCGATTCCTCCCCACACCCCCACCCATCTTGACGCTCCTGCTCCTCCAGCTGGTGCAGCAGTGCATCTCTCTCTACTGCCACTTCCTGCGTTGCCTGCTGCTGCTGCTGCTGCTCAAGTTGGCCGTCAGCAGCAGCAGGCCATGGTGGGTACTCCTGAGGTTCCCAGAAAGTTGCTGGCGCAGTTTCTCCCTGCTCTTGCTGCTGCTGCTCGGCCTGATCTTTGCCTGCAGCTTCACCCTGGTGTGAATACTGCTGAGCCATCCAAGGAGCACCACTGGGCTCCTCTGCTGACGCAACTCCCTGCTGCTGCTGCTGCTGCTGGGATCTGGGTACTGCTGCTGGGCTTGGAGAGTCCCCAAAGATGGGTGCATTTACCATTCTATAACCCACAGGCTCTGCAACAGGTTGAAACACAACAGCTTGTGCCCCTTCTGCTGCTGCCGCCGTCGCTGTTGCTGCTGCTGCAACAGAGGTCGCTGCTGTTGCAGACCCGACTGACGGTGGTACGGCCATGTGATCGTCCGCAGCAAGTTTCTGCTTAGCTTCAGCCAGCTCAGCCATGAGCTGCTGCTGTTCAGTTGCATGGCTTACTGCTTGCTCATGCAGCTGCTGTTGTAGATGAGTGACAGTTGCATTGGCAGCCGCCAAGTCGGCAGAGAGCTGTTCAACACTGGCCGCATGTGATAGCTGCTGCTCCTGCAACTGCTGCTGCAATTCACCAACTGAAGCCTGTGCCTCTGTCAGCTGAGACAGCAAGTCTTGCTGCGCTGCCATATGTCTCTCCTCCTCCTGCTGCAACTGCTGCTGCATGTCACTAACTGCAGCTTGAGCTTCTGTCAGCTGCATTGTAAACTCCCGCATTTTGGCTGCTCGAGCAGCTTGCTCCTCTTGCAGCTGTGCTGCCAGTGGCTCTGCTGCTGCTATTTGAACCAGTAACCCGGCCTTTTCTGCAGCGTACACTGCTTGCTGATCCTGCAACTGCTGCTCCAATATTGCCACCTGCAAGATAGCCGAAGCCACAGCAAAGAGAGGAGAGAGTACTTTACACCCGGTCGCAGCACAAGTATGCATGGCTTGTGAAGGCATCAGCTGCTGCACTCAGACTGAATGTCGACGTGGCTGCCTCCACCTCCTTGGTGATGCACCACCCCAGCTGGATCATGCTTACCAAACAGAGTATGGTGGAAAATTTGCAGAACACATTAGATTATTTGCAGTGACTACTGCTTGCTGGAAAGTGACCACCAGGTCCAGGCAAGTCACGATGCTGCAATTTGCAAGCCTTTGTGCCGCACAGATGGTACACAAACCACCAAAAAAAAACAAACAGCCTCAACCAATAACACTGGTTACGCTCTAAAAGCTGAAACCAGAATTGTGCATTGCAGCGAGGCGGTGTTTACCTGGGCTACTGCGGCTTCAGCAGCTGTAAGCTGTGCAAGGATACTGCTGTGCCCAGCAGCATTCTCAGCTGCTTGCGCTTGCAGCTGCTGCTCAGCATGACCAGCAGCAGCTCGAGCTGCTTGCAGCTGCTCCTGCAACTCCTGCTGCTGTGATGCAGAAGCAGCTGTCTGCTGCTGCAGTAGAGCCAGCTGTTGCTGTGCCTGATCTGCTGCGGCTTGGGCAGTTTCTAGCTGCTGCTGCAACTCCTCGTTTTCCGCTTCGACAGCTGCAGCCTGCTCTTGCAACAGTGCAATCTGCTGCTGCGCATCGTCTGCTGCAGCCTGTGCAGCTTGCAGTTGGCTCTCTGTAGTCTGCTTTTCAGCGCTCAGCACTGCTATCTGCTCTTGCAAGAGTGCAAGCTGCTGCTGCGCATCGTCTGCTGCAGCCTGTGCAGCTTGCAGTTGGCTCTCTGTAGTCTGCTTTTCAGCGGTCAGGGTTGCTATCTGGTTCTGCAGCAGTGTGAGCTGCTGCTGGGTTAAGTCAGCTGCATCAAACTGCTTCCGCAACTGCTGATTCTCAGCTGTCAGGCTCGTTATCTGCTGCTGTGCTAGGTTGTCCGCTATGTCGTCCGCTGCTTGGGCATGCAGCTGATGACCCTGTGAAGCCAGGACCAAGTTGACTGGTTGCTGGGGCGCTGTGTCAGCTTCATACTCAGCTGCTGGCTCTGCAGCAGTTTGCAACTGCAGCAGCTGCTGCAGCAATCGACCAACATCCTTCTTGGCCTCTTGCACTGCAAGAAGCAACATAAGCATGTCTACAGAAGCCGCAGCCCCTGCTGCCGGTGGCTGCATCTGCTCCTGCTGCTGCACATGTGTCTCCGGCACATGAGACGCGTCAGCTGTGGTCTGAACTGCTTGCTGCTGAGTCAGTTGCAACTGTACAGAATTGGCCTCATACGCTTGTTGCAAAGCCAGCAGTTCTTTTCTAAGCTGCTCTGCTTCCTTTACAGCATGCGCTGCCTGTTGCTGAGCCTCCTGCAGCTGGACCTCCAGTCCACCCTGCTGAAGTTGACCTTGTTTAATTGCCGCTAACTGCTGCTGCAAGGATACTACTTCTGCTCTAAACAGTTCTGCTTCTGCTGCAGCATCATCTGCCTGCTGCTGCGCCTCTTGCAACTGTGCTACCTCCTGTTGCTGCTGTTCAGCTAGGTCCACAGCACGCGTTAACTGCTCCTGCAAAGCTATGACCTGTTCCCTGAGTTCTGCAGCCTCTGCTACAGCATCAGCTTCATGCTGCTGGGCATCCTGCAGTTGCGTAAGCAACTCCTCCTGCTGCGGATGTACAGCTGTGCTAAAGCTGCCATCTGCAAGGGTTGTTGCTTCTGCTTCTGCTGCAACCTGCTGTGGCTGTTCCTTTCCAGGGTCGGGCTCGTGCTGGACCTGCTGTTGTGCTATGTGCTGAGCTTGCAGGGGCGCTAGAGCTTCTGTCAACTGCTGTGTCACAGCCGCCACCTGCTCAGCTTCGAGTGCTGCCGTGTTGGACATGTCCTGCATGGCCACAAATGAGGAAGCATGACAGGCCAATGAGCTATTTGTTAGCTAAAACAGGCCCGCAGCTTCAGCAGAGGTAAGCGCAGGTGTGTCAGACTGTGGGGGGTAAGTTTGCTGACGTCTTACACACATCCCAGCGTGTGAACATTGAAAAGACATCACAACTGTCAACGTCCAGATTGCAGAAATGTCACTAGTAGTGTCTTGTAGCACTTGCAAACCAATTGCGAGGCCCGGGCTCTCGAACTTGAGTGGAGACATGTGACCTGGCGAATGAGATGATAAGCCATCAACACAGCCAAGCGTGTCAAGCATATTGAGCGGTGCCAAGCACGCACCTGCAAAAGCTCCCACAGCTCATGTGCCGTGCTTCGCTTTGGCATCTCAGCATGTTCCTTGGCAACCTTGACAGCTGTGCTTGCAGCAGCCGCACTGCGCACCACAGCCTCCTGCACTAACTCCAAGGGTTGCTGCAAAGAAGCCAACTCGTCCGTTACTGATGCCAGCTGCAGAGCATCTGCTGCAGCCCTGGCTGAAAGCTGCTCAAGCTGGTCAGAATACTCAGCTGCCACAGCCACAGCAGTAGTCAAGGCCTGAAGCGTGCTAGCATCGGTAGCAGCATGTTGCTGCTGTAAGTGTGCCAGCTGCTGGTCCTTCTGGGCCACTTCCTGTTCTAGATGTGTCGATTTGGCCTTCAGAGTGTTAGTCTCCGATTCTAATGCTTTCTTGCCCTCGCTGACCTCCCGCTGCATCTCGGCTACTTCCAAGTGGAAGTTCTCAGCGACGCTGCGCAGCGTATGCAGCGCTTCACGCTCCGCTAGACACATATCCTTCCAGTACAGCACTTGCTCTTCCTGCTCTACTGCTGCCTGCTGACTAGCTGCCAGCTGTTGCTGCAGGTGGGCTAATTGGTCCTGCAAGGCAATTGGTTCCTGCATGTGACTGCCAATGTCAGCTGGATGCATCCTTTCCTCATGTGCTGTAGTGGGATGAACAGCAGCCACCTGCTGTTCTAGGGCACTGACCTGCTGGTCCTTCTGCAGGACTAGTGACTCTAGTTGCTGTAGCTGCTCCCTGTACTGCTGTTTGGCTGCCTCTGCTGCAGACTCTATTGCTGCGGCGGACTCTGCTTGCAGGACAGCATACTGCTGCTGGAATTGCTCTAGCTGCTGAACTAAACCGTCCGCTGCTGTGACAGCAGCATCCCTTGAAGCTACCAGCTGCTGCTGCATGGCTTCTGCCTCAGATAGCGCTTCCAAGAGCTGCTGCTGCGCTGCTTTCGATGCGGCTGCAGCTGCTGCATGTGCTACAGCATCAGCTGCAGCATGCTGTTCCATGAAGGCATTGATTTCGCTCACCGCTGCTGTCAGTGCTGCATCTCTGGCAGCCTGCTGCTCTGTATGCTGCTGTGTTACTGCTGCTGCAGCAGATAGTGCCAGCTCTAGCTGCTGCCTGACCTGCTGCAGCTGGGCCGTGATGTCTTCTAGATAGTGAGCATCTGACAAGGCAACCTGAACTTCATGCAGCATTGAATCTGTAAGCTGCGTAGCTGTGTCTATCTGCTCAGCAGCAACAGTAGCAGTGGCCGTCTGTGCTGCAAGCAGCTGCTCCTGCAAACCCACAATCTCTTGCTGCAGCAGTTGCTGAGCCTCCTGTGCCGCAGCTGCAGCAGTAGCATGGTCCGAGGTAACCCTAGCAAGCTCGCCTGCATGTGCTGATGCTGCCTCCTGTTGAGCAGTCGCTAATGCTAGCTCATGCTGTTGCTGAAGTTCCTGCAAGTGCTGCTGTAAGAGCTGCTGCGTTGCCTGTGCAGCAGCAGCCGCAGCAGCGTGTTCCGAGCTGATCCGAGCAAGCTCATCTGCATGTGCTGCCGCAAGTTCTTGTTTAGTAGTTGCCAGTGCCAGCTCATGCTGTTGCTGGTATTCTAGAAGCTGCTGTTGTGCCTCAGCTAGCTGCTGCTGTGAGTGCTGAAGCTGCTGAAGTGCCTGCTGGTGCTGCTGCTGAAGTGCTGCCAGCTCCTGCTGCACTGCAACCAAACTGCCAGAGTCCTCCACTCGCTGCTGTTCGAGGTCAGCCAGCTGCTGCTGTGCCTGCTGAAGTGCATCTGCAGCTTGTGTGTGCAACTGCTGTTCCTGCTGATATTTCTGCTCCAATCCAGCCAGCTGCTGTTGGGCCTGCGCTGGCTGCTGCTGGGCTTCTTGCAGCTGCGCTGTTACCTGCTCTAGTTGCTGCAAATCCTCTTGATGCAGCAGTTTGATCTGATCTATCAGTGCTATATCCTGCTGATGCTGTTCGTTAGCATCAGCAAGCTGCTGACGCAACTGCTGCACCTCCTGTTGAGCTATCTGCTCGCGATGTGCAGCAGCCAGGGCAGCACACTCTATCTCTGCCCTTGCTGCTTGAACCCTGACTTCACCTTCTTTGGCTGTCGTAAGCTCAGCCTCCAGCTGACTGACCTTGTTTTTGAGTGACAAAGCCACCTCTGCTGCAGGGGCTTGCGCAGTGAGCTGGCTGCGAGTGGCTTGCAAGGCACTGTTCAACAGTTCTGTCTCCTGTTGATGAGCTTCCTGTGCAGCTGTCAGCTCGTTCCTTGCTTGCTGCAGCTGCTGTTCCAGAGCTGATGCTGCTTCAGCTGCTGGAGCTTGAGCTGTAAGCTGGCTGCGAGTAGCCTGCAAAGCGGCATTCATGTCCTCAATCTCTTGCTGGTGTTTAGATTCAGCAGCAAGCACCTGGTCCTGCACGCTACTGAGCTCTGCCGTCAGATCTTGCACCTGTTGTTCTGCAGCGGCTAGAGCTGCAGCCGATGAGGCTTGCTGAGCATCGAATGCAGCTTGCAGCTCCTGCAGACTACGGTTTGCCGCCTCTGCAGCTTCTGCAGCAGCTACAGCAGCCTCGGCTCGAGATGCCAGCAGACTAGATGCTTCAGCAGCCGCAGCATCAGTCCCTGAAGCTGCAGCTGCTTGCCGCTTGAATGCAGCCTCCAGCTGCTGCTGCAACTGCTCTATGTGTTGCTTCAGCAGCTCTAGCTGCTGTTGATGCTCCTGGTGCTTGTCTGCTGCCTGAGCAGTGCTGAGGACAGCGTGTTCGCTTGGTGCACCGCTGTCAGTTTGACCTGTTGTACCTGCTACCTTTGCCTGCTTGGATGGGGACTTCTTGATCAAGCTAGCTGCACCTGCTGCTGCTGCCATCAGTACTGCCTCTGACAGCTGCTGCTGCTGCAGTGCTGCCTCCCGCTGCTTGCTATGCTTCAGCTGCATGATGGTGTCAGCGATCTGAGCGTCCTTGGCCCGGATCTGCATAGCAACATGCCAGAAACAACACAAGGGCAGTTGCACAGTTGCCAGTGGCCATTCATGGCCATTATTGTCTCTGGTTGTGTGGATTCAGAGCACACTGTTGGGGCTCGTCAACTTCATGTCCTCAACCGCAGACCTATGCAAGTGGCGACTGCCAGATCATACACAACAACGGGGCAGCTAACATCAGATAGGCACAAACTGACCTGTGCCAGCAGTCCACCTAACAGCGCCTCCCGCTGCATTGCTTGACCCTCCAGTTGCCGCACGTATTCATTCAGCTCCTGTACCTGCTGCTGATGTGCTTCCGCCGCACTTGCTGCATCACCGACCCTGACCCCAGCCCCAACACTGCTATCACCAGCCACAGCACCCTTGCTGTTTAGCTCAGCAGACCCTGTGGCAGCTTGCTGTGGCTGCTTGAGTGGCGAGCTGTTTCTGTTCACTGCTAACTCTTCTTGCAGCTGCTGAACCTGCTGCCTGAGCTGCTCTATCACGGCTGCTGATGCTGTGCTTTCGCCATTTGCTTCCAAGTGCTCACCCCCAGCATTTACTGGGACCTCAGGAGTTGCGTGGCCATCAGCTGCACCCAGTCCTGCTAACAGCTGGTTTCGCAGCTCCTGTATGACCTGCTCCTGATCACTAAGCTGTGCTTGCAGCTGCAGGATGCGGTCACCCCGTATTTGTAGGTCCCGCTGTGTCGCTGTTGCACGCTGTGCAGCCGACAGCTGTGCTTGTGTAGCTTCTGCTTGAGAGGCTTGTAGCTGCTGCTCCAATCGCTGCACACGGTCCCTCAAACGTCTGGTTTCGCTGTTGGGGGTTGAGAGACTAGGGCTTGGGATGCTCAGCTGATCCAGGGTGTCCGGCCTGCAGAGAATACCACAGCAGCTGTGCTGAGACTGCTTATCACTATTGTTTGGCGTTCCAGATGCAGCTGGTGTGGCAGTCTGGATGCAGCTGGTGTGGCAGTTTGGCTAGTGAACCAAAGTCCTGACAAGGACATGCAAATTGCTTGGCAGGTTGCAACAAGAAGACTCTTTTAGATTCAGACTAAGACATCCAGCTGCCACAGCCCTTGCTTTCTGCGTCATTGCACTGATTGGTAATGGTGTCAGCGTGACATTGCAAGAGAGTAAGGGTGCTAATTACAACAACAGCCTGCCAACCCATACTTGCCTCTGCACTGAAAGCTGGCTAGGGCTTTGCTGCATGACTGGGCTGGCAACCCGGCCACTGCTCGATGCTGCCAGGTCAGCACGCCAGCTGGCACGCCCACCACCTGCGGAAGCGACCGCTTGCAGCGTAATGTGAGACAGGTGAAGTGTAATTAAGCACTACAGGAGGCCAGCGCTTGACATAAAGATCATGGAAGAAAGGACATAATAACCGGAATAGTACCGATTTGCTGCTGAGCGATGATGCCTTGAACTGTGCAAGGTATGGCATTCAGTTTCGAGTTGATAGACACTGTGACCGAAGGCCGGCTGCTTCAACTGTGTGAGTGAGCCTTAGGTACAGATAGGCTGACTCCAAGATACCTGAAGGGGTGGCTGGTGAGCCACGCTGACTAGGGGATGCAGCCTGTTGAGCTGAGCTGCTGGAGCCGCCACTTGGTGTTCCCTGCAGCACATACACACGCGTGGGAAGTTTGAGTGCGCATGTACTCTTTCCTGCTGTTTCACAAGGCCGATACGCCCAGCTGTGTATCGGGCAGGACTGTGATGTTGCTGTTGGACGTGCAGTGGTGCAAGTCTGCTGGCCCATCTGCTCATTGTTCACTCACCGATCCATTGGCGCTG
>NSMO01003064.1:0-17018 GCA_002588565.1 Coelastrella sp. UTEX B 3026
GCTGCTGCAAGCACTGCTGCTGCGAGCGCTGCTGCTGCTCTTGCTGCCACTGCCGCCGTATCTGAGCTCTGGCAGGTGCTGCAGCTGTGATCAAGTGCTGGTATGCCAACCTGCAGCACAGTTGTCCACCAGTGAATTAGAAGAATCGACTCTGGGCAGACCCAATCCTCGATTAGGACTCGCCGCTTTCTGCACTCAGTGACTGCAGTGATTGTCTCTGTGGGATCGCTGCTACAATGTTTAGATTTATATATAGTGACGTTCAAAGCAGGTTACGCACAGATTACGTTGCGTCTGACTGCATCACCGCAGGCCATACTATGCAATATATATCTAAGATGTATGTCGTCGCGCCTGCCTGATCCCGCATGGGCCGTCGCATCGCGCATCATGAAGTAGTCTTTTACCCTTTCATACGTTTTCTCACCTGCTGAATCGCACAGCCAGCCTGCGTGTAGCCGTGGCGACCGACTTAGACCTGTCCTATCTGTAATCTGCAGATATTGGCACTCCCGCCATGGAAGTGGCTGTAAGAAACTACAATAATTTATATTTGTTAAAGGCCTACACTGTATCTGACAGCGTCACACAGCACAGTTTGATGGTGGACGGACCATGGTGGATGAGACCAGCCGACCAGATCGTGAGGCGCAACTAAGAACGCGTAGCCTTATAAATCGTAAAACGTACAAGCTGTAAGATCCTGAGCATTTTGTGCGGGGTCACTTGCTTACTGTCACTACGACTGCCGGATTTCTGCCACCTGTCCGGCCGTTAACCTTGCTGCTGCGCACGTGTGGGGCCCGAGGCTAGAGGCAACTCACCCCCACCCATCGATTGAAGAGTCTTCACGTCTTTACACATGCAGCTGAGAAGTTTCTGATGAGCAAGCACGGATGCCCACATGCATGCTGTCACCTACAGTCGTGTCATGGCACAGGCCCTCAACGGGGCCGATGTCCACATTCAGACAACCGCGTTGCGTGAACCAAACATGAGCTGGATGCTGTTCTCAAGAGCCACAGGCCTTGCTGGCTGTTCAGCATGCATGTTGTATGTGGCCTCCTATCCGCAGGACCTGCTGTAAGAAAGAAGGTACTGAGGCTGGCGGGGTATTCAGCTACTGAGCACTACCTGTAAACCCAGGTGTGGTGCCTGAGCTGGTAGTGCACAAGCTTGTCAAAGCTCATCAACCACAAGTGGGGTGCTTGGCCTGAGAGCCCTGGTGTCCTGACCTGCACTTGGGGCCACCATCCGTTGATTCGTCTGCTGCAAACCATCAATCAATCAATCAATCATCAATCAATCATCAATACTATTAAAGAACGAGTGTCCGTCCGTCAGTCCGTCCGTCCGTCCGTCCGTCCGTCAGCAAAACCCGCACAACTTTAAACTGCATTCGCGCAGAACGGCCCGCTTGCGCCGGCTTACACCTTTTTCACACATAAGAATCCTTTTGTAGGGCGTTGTTGACGGCCATACAACGGCATACGCCCATTGCTTGCGCTGCTGGGACAAAACCCGCACAACTTTAAACTGCATCGCGGAGAACGGCCCGCTTGCGCGCGCTTGCACGTTCTTTACACAACATTAATCCTTTGTGGGGCGTTGTTGACGGCCATACAACGTCATGCGCCCATTGCTTGCGCTGCTGGCACATATTGCTGCGAGTGGCCGTGCTCCTGCTTCTACGATCGAAGACGGAACTTAAACTTCAGTCTGATAACGACAGAAGGCGTCTGCTGGAGCGAAAAACGTCGCAACACAGGAGAACGTCGCGCAGATGAAGGCACAGGCCCGTTTTTGATGTATAGAACTCAAATGTCAACCAGATTATCCAGAGGGTGACTTTGAAATCTGCTCTTGCATTGCATCTGGTGTCTCGCCTGTACCCGTCCCCCGGCAGTCGCGCAGGGAAACAGCTGCAGGTGTGCGTGCGTATCTTGGCTGCTGGCGAGGTTTGAGGAGGCTGAGCAGCGATAGGAATACCAGCCTGTTCAATTCGGGGGCGCTCAAGGCACAGCGCCGGTACTAGGGGTACAGCAACAACATCAGCACCAGCAACAGCAGCCAAGACTGCCAGTGGATGCCCAGCAACAGTTGCCTATATAGTTGGTGGTGATTCCCGCGGTGCAGCACCCATACAGCTCGACCGTACTGTAACCTGCTCAGCAGCTGTATCAGCAAGTGCCACCCACACATTTGCCTCCGCAGCAGCAACATACCACACAGTGGCAGCCCCTTGCATTCAGTATACAGCAGTTTGCTTGGCATACTATGTTACATGAGCAAAAATCACAGTAAAAAGCGACGGAGCCAATGCAACAAGATAGATGCGCTGGCAAAGCTGCAGTGCCACACAGTGTTGAGACAGCTGCAATGAATGCAGTAGCTGGGAGTCACACTGTCAACCTGGCTGCAGTTCCTGCATGCTGAATGGCTAAAACGTGTCGCATTGGCTTATGATAGACTGCGTGAACGGAGGCAGGCTGAGCAAGCCAGGGACTCAACACGACTCCGGGAGTGACTGTCTGTGGCCCGAAGGGCCACAGTAAGGGCCCGCACTGCGCTGTGCACTGCTGTGCACTGCCCGGGGCCCGTAAGGCCTGTGACCCAAGCGAGCGTAGCGAGCAAGTCACAGGCTAGTGATCAAAGGCCGTCCCACGTCTGTGTCTTGCTGGCTTTTATGAAAGCCGCAGCTGAAGGTGGACCTCTAACACTGTCAGACTGACAGCTGTGGTTCTGGCTCTTTGAACCTGGCTGACAGCTGAAGCTGTTCACGCCACCCTTCTCTTTGTAGGCCACTGTGCTCGAGGAGCAAAACGGGAGTGCAGACTCCAGGTGTAAAACTGCTAAATGGCACTGCCCTTGGCCAGCTGAGCTTGCGAATCGCAAGTTGCGATAGCTGGATGCGGCAGCAGCGCGGCAGATGCAGTCTTTAGGCAGACACACGCTGGCCTGGATTAGAAACCCAAAAGCTATTCTAAAATCAGCATATAAGCAGCCCTTCATCACTTCATCTGCCTGGTCTGCACAGCAACATATCCGGTGCAGCGCACACATGCCACGCCGTGAACTGCGCGTTTTGGAGGATGTGACACTGACCCCAGAGCATCAGCCGGGCCGCAGACTAGACATTCTTCTATCTGAGCTGTTTCCGCAGCGCTTTGGGAGCCCTACCGGTGAGCATTGCAGTCAAAGCAGTACTACAGCAGTAGCACAACACGTGCGCTTCACAACGCGCTGACCACAAACCCTTTCAGGTGTCAAGCGCGCTATCAGACGCAAGGAGATCCGTCACAACGGCTCTGTACCGCGAACAGACAGCATTGTCCAGCTTGGGGACAATCTGCAAGTGGTTGTCAAGCTAGGATCAGCACCTGTTGCACCCAACGCCTCTGAAGGCAAGCAAGGGTTGGACATTGTGTATGAAGACGATCACTTCGCATGCGTCATCAAGCCCCAGGTAGATACGCTCTCGGCACTCATGTGAGCGCAGTCGAGCCTACAGCGTGAGGCAAGCTAGCCTGCATGCAATGCGACTGTTTGTGCGCCTGCTGCTGTACACTCGCCGCCATGCATGCGCCACCCGCAACAGACTCTAAGAGGCAGTACACCCGATGGCACCTGAGCCCACTCCGCACTGGTTCAAGATACTTGCCAGACATTGCTATGTTTCTCCAGCAGCAAGCTGCACGGAAGGTTACTCCTCAGCCGTGCATCCTGTACCAAGTTAGCACAGCAAAGTGACCATGCCTGATGTTTCTCAGGGTATCCCCACACAGGGCAAGGGGGAAGGATCAGTTCAGGGCCGGGTGAAGTACTGCTTACAGCCAACACACCTGCCAGGAGCGCTGTTCAGACCCCATCAGGTGGGACAAGCAGTTCCAGCTGCAACTTGCTTGACCAGGAGAGACACGCTGACACTGCACCAGTGTGTCTATGTCGGTCGAACACAGGACATGTTGTATTGTACAATTCAACATACAACATGTATTATGTGCTGTGGGTGTGCGCATTGCTCAGCAATGCTGCGCAGCACGCTGAGCAAGCTGCGGGTGATTTAGCTGGGATGCGGCTGCACTGACATAGAGATGTAGCAAGTCTTCACAAATTGAGAAACTTCAGCATGGCTTTGAATAGAATTTGATGTTGCTGACGCCCCATTGAGTTAGCCCGGCAGCCTGAGCTGCCACTCACACTTTAGCTGCACCTCTAAGCGCCAGCAGTGCAATTGCGTGTGGGGTCTAGGACGCCCTATTCATGCCCTAAGACTTGTGCGTATGCAAGCGGGGAGGTTCCCATACGCACACGTGAACAGCAAAGGAACTTGCATGTCCTGTTTGCAGGTACATCGACTAGATGCTGGTACAGGCGGTCTGGTTCTAATCGCCAAGACCCGTGCTGCTGTAGCTGCACTGGGGACTGACCTGGCAGCTCACAACATGCAGAAAAGGTTGGTTGTGTCCTCAGCAAGACAAATCAGTGAAGGTATCCTATGTACTCAGCTTGCACAGAGGATTGCCTCAGTTGCTGGTACTAGGACAGCCTTGCACAGCCTATGATGTGGTGAACATGTGCAGGACAGCTGCAAACCGCTACAGGCGCCCGATACTGCTGCAAACCCCTACAGGCGCCCAAAATCAACGCATCAGGCCTTGTGCAGCAGTTATACACCTGAAGGCCTGCCAAGTTTCATGACAGCTGTCCTGCTGTTGTTGCCAGGTATCTAGCACTTGTAATCGGGCGGTTAGAAGGTGATGGCATTGTGAACTACCCTCTACAAGGCAAGACAGCCATCAGCCTATTCTCAGCAGTGCAGCATTGCCCTTCAGGTAAGAAAACCTCAAACAAGTGACGGCATGGTATGCAATCATGCTGAGCCTGAGCTTTGGAGTAAATGCTCTGGAATTTCACGTATCTCCGCAGCCGTGCATTATATGATCGCAACCTCAGTCATGACGGTCATAGGCAGAATCTGCTCACTGCCATCAGCACAGCTGCGGACGACCTGGAGAGTTGCTGCACACTGCTGCAACCATCTCCCAATCTTGCACCACTGTATGCACCTGAGCCTACAAAGCAGTGGCGGGCAGAGCCAGCAACACGTGAGCAAGGATCTTTCAAGACCGCAGGGTTGTGCGCCTCGACTCCTCTGTCGTGTGCTGCTGCTGCAGAGACTTTTGGCTGGCTAACATGGGTCAGTCTCTGGCCCAAAACAGGCCGCACCCACCAGCTGCGCAAGCACATGGCCTACATTGGCCACCCCATACTCGGCGACCTGCAGTACAGGCACCACAGACGGCCCGACTGCCAAGCAGTACAGGTCACAGATGCTCAGCAGTACGTGCCCCAGCTGCAGGATCTGGTACGTGAGGTCCTGCCTGAGCAGCAAGCTCAGATGGCAGCTGCAGCACAGGCAGCTGCTGTGCAGGACGCTTTGCTGCAGCTGAAGCTGCAGGGCCAGGCTGGGCAAGTGCACCAGCAGGAGCTACTTACGCTACAGCTCCAGCAAGGGGCTGTCGCTGCTGAAGGCTTAACAGTTGATAAGCAGTGGCTGCACAGGATGCAGAGCAGCAAAGGCTCGCCGAGTGTTTGTATCGACATACACGCTGTAGCAGCTGGTAATGCTGGGAGCCGAAGCACTGCTGATGGTTCTTCGCCGTTATCAAGTAGGGTAGCCAATCAGCATGCAAGCAGACTAGAAGCAGGAAACTTTCCTGATGACCCTGGGCCATGTGTCAATGTTGCAGATTGCAGTATGCCGTCTAGCAACACAGTTGGTCTGGAAGCCAGCTCAGCAGATTCTAGCACTAGCGTAGATGCAGCAGACGCCATCAGATTGCTTGGCGATGATGATGACGACGATGATAGCAGCCCAGAGTCCACGACAGGTGATGCAGCAGAGGAGGAAAGCATGAGCAGTAGCAGCCAGGAAAAGAAGGTACAACTGCTAAGAGATGGCTCAACAGTTGATATGTGCCTCTGGGCCGTGCAGCTACAGCTGCTGCATCCTATCAGCAGGGAACCGTTGGGTCTGAGTATAGACTCGCCAGTACAGATTTTTAGGAGAATTTGTGAAGTCGAGGCACCAGTTGGAACTTGAAAGGTGTTGGGTTGGGACAGACTTTGCCTTGGAAGTGTGGCATTTCATGAGCTATACAATGAGTTAGTGCTGGCCAGTTTATGGAGTTTGACGCACCAGAGCCCATCATGGGCAGTGCTGGTCAATGTTCACGAACTATTACAAAGCTATTATCCCTGTTATGGTCAGGACGGGGCTAGAATTGTACTCCCCATGGGGCTTGAATCACACTCACATATGGGGGACATTGTGCCCATCTCATGTCTGACTTCTGTCTGGAGTCCCTCAAGGTCTGTCTGGAGGCCCTCAAGGTGTTCCAGGTATGAAAGCATTCATCAAGAGCAGCCCTGCAGCCATGCAATCTGCTGCTGGCGCTGTGGTTACACTGTCGTCGTGACGCTCACGCATGAGTTTGGCCAGTTGCTTTGCTCGGTTACTGACTCAGACTGGGCTGTACGCGAAGCGTGTATATGTTGTAGACTATTTGAAAACACGTTTCTGTCTGTTGGCCAGTGTTGTGCCAGGGGCTCACGCAGCTGCAATCGGAATGCGAGGCCAGGTCCAAGGTTGAGCTGCATGCACCAAAATCAGTGCTGATGACAAACGCTAGCTAACGAACTTTGCTTTACAATTGTTCATGATCATGATGACGTATCAGGCAGTAGCGCCATGGCTTCCACTGCTGCTCGAGCCATTTCCCGCGCTTCGCAGCTGGACAGAGATTTGCTTAGCACTCTATGCTGTATGAGCTAAACGTTACAGTTGGACATCGTGGTGTTACTTGATGACCATGTAACGCTCCCCGACACCTGCCGTATTGTTGACAGTATCAACAGCCCCCATGCATGCCATCGCAGCTATTGCCAGCGCATCTAACTTGTTGCAAGGCTCAGTAAATTTCACAGCCCAGCAGCTGTACGGGATGCGGCAACTACTAGCCTGGCACACCCAAAGTAGGCACTGGCAGGCCTGCTGCACTCGCATGAAACCAAAACACACTGCGACAACAGCACAGCAATGCTGCGAGACACCCTGCCTGGATCACTCAATACATCGCCAGTCACAGAATATGTAGGCCCTCCATGCATTTGTCCACTGTGCATCAGACGCTCATACTTTAGGGAGCCCTGCTTGCACACCATCAGCTGCAATGCCTTCGTGCCGTCTCCCTATAACTGGAATATGCTGGTTGTGCTTGCCATGGCGTTGTATATGAGGCTGCCAGAGAATGGCACGAATTGCTGTGTAATGAGTTTGATAGCCTCTTGCGCAGCCATGCCACCCATAAGGGCAGCAACTACATGCAGCTCACCAGCACCCATCCTGCAGGCACAAGCAGCAGCCATACGGCAGGCAGATGTGCGATTTCATATTGCTGCAATCACGAGTCGAAGTTTAGGTGGCAGCAGCATTGGTCTTGGAGGTATAATTATACCAAAACAGACAGCACATGTAGCCAGGAGACAACTTGTAGGCCTCCACCTCAGCCTCGTAGGCAGGAAACTTGCAGCTATATGGAGTTAGCAGACGAGTGTCCATGTTGTGCTTGACACTACCTTGTATCAGGCATCCCACAACTATCTCTTGCAGCCGCATCACCCCCAGAACTGCTGACTCCACTGCCTAGCTGGTGCACACAGCAACACCTACCTGCACATTTCAGCCACGTAATCATCCTGCACCTGAGCTGCCCCAGCAGCAACCTCAGACAGCAACTGCTGAGCTGCGGACTTGAGCAAGGGCACGTCGTCTTCTACATTGTTGTCATAGACACCAGGATACCGCCCATGTGCCTGGTAAAACCTGCAGGATAAAGCCGCAAGCTATGACCATAGAAGCCACGGATATGTGGCTGTTGACAGACATGAAGGGACACACACGCAGCCCCACGGTTACAAGCCGTACCCCGTCCGATTCAGGGGTGAAAGTCACAAACCTAACAACGCGGAGGCCATGACGTGACATCATATCAACACAACCACAATTGCATCAAGCAAAAGCATGCAGTGTCTCCTGGATTCTTGAGTCCGACCAGCCCATCAGCCCGCCCTAATGCCTCACCTATCACAGGCTCTAAGCAATACATACAAGTTTGCATTTGGCGCTGTGCCCTCCTCTGACAGAGCTGCTGCTAGTTGGCTGCCACGGGCTACGGCGGGGTCGCTGCTGTACTCTTCTGCTAGAGTGCGGTACCTGCTGCACACGAGCCAGCAAGAAACTTACTTTGTCAGTGTGAGCAGTCAGTGTGTTGCTGCATCGGGTAAGGAACTCACAAAGTGAGGATTAGTGTGATGCACCCCAGGCTGTGCACTTGCTCAGTGTGCTAACACTGTATACATAGTATCTGTCACTGGGATAGAGCTGTTCCCACTCACAGCAACAGCAGGTCAATGTGCAGGTCAGCTTTTGAAAGCCAGATAGTGATTTCACTGCACAAAGAACGAAGCTGTATGCAGGACATTTGATAGCCTGCAGCAAGTTTGAGACCTTTCATGTTGATGTCACAACATGTGCACAACAACTGACATGGCAGTGCGCAGGACTCAGCAGACCAGAGAAGGCCCGGAAGCCAGCAAGATCAAAGTGCATACCTAACTACTCGTATGTTGCGTGCGTTCCTGCAAAAGTGCTTGACCGTTGAGGAAGGTATATTCCTGCCTGGGCTGCCTATGCTGGCTAGCAACTGCTGCAAGTGTGCTTCTACTGCTGCAACCTCTGAGTCTGCTTGCTCACGGTACAGCCGCTGCAGCTGCAGGTACAGACTGCACGAAACAGCAACAGCAATGTTTGTTGTGCGTATGTGTTGGCATGCTGCACGAATGTACCTTATAGACAACTTTCAGAGCGATGTGGCCACTGCAGACAGCAGCTAGAACGGGTGGCAAACACACGCCCATTGGAGCTCAGACAGCATTGCTGGTTGATGTGAATTGCTGGTTTGGCAGAGCCTGCTGTCAGGTAACCAGGATTGAGCTGTGGAAAGAACTACTGGCAGTGACCTGCAGCCTGCAGTAGAGCAGCTACCCTCCACAGGCCACTGCAAGCAGGCAATAGGAGACATACACGGAATCTGTACTCACTCTGTTGTGGCATGCATGTCAGGTATGTCCCCATCTAGTGGCAACCTGCCGGCACCTTCAGCTGCCTGCATTGCACCAAAGCGCATGTGACATGCAGTGATACATGCAGTGATGAGCTGCGCGGCTGAGGGGTTGTCACATTGTTACACCCAAGCCGTAACAAAGCTGGAGCCGCTCATGGTGCTGCAACGGTCCAAAAGCAAATACGCAACAAGATGCAGAAGCTGAGACACTCAACAGCCTGTCCTTTGCAACCAAGACAGCAAGATCCAGTCATGCCCAGGCTCTTCAAAAGCCAGCAAAGTATACGCTGCGGCAGGTGGTAATCAAGTAGTGGCAACAAGCAGCAGCCACAGTGCTGAGCTGCTGCACTCTGCTCATCAAACTTACCACAAACCTGCGCAGTGCTGCCACCATGAGCCAGAAGTCTGGGGTGGAGGGCTCCAGGTTTTCTGCTTTTGGATCTTCAAGAATGGCTCGGACCTCAGAAGCTGCAGGAACAGCAAGCAATTCGCTACTTGGTACCAGAACGAGTCGCTACTTGACACTAGAAATACGACGGCAGTCCTTGGATGCATCTGCAGTTTGCAAAACACATGCACAAGCAGGGGCTGCTTTAACACTGCCAGCTGTGAACTAGCTTTGCAATCCGCGATAACAGTGCTGCAGCAACCGATCCACTTACGTATACTAGGACGCGTCCACGCATGAAATGCAGCCTTCAATGCTTCTGCAAAGTTCTCTTCCTGCAAGAAGCAAACAGCAGAACAATTTGGCACGATGTTGCTCACTTCCCAGTTGCAAGACTGTCTCTGGGTGCTCAGCTACCAGCGGCATCGGACAAGCAGCAGACTACTGCAGGCATGTGAGCAAGACCTGTCCTTGCTGAGCCCCATGAGCTGACATAACACATCAACTCCCACCAGCACTGAATTGATATGAGACAGTTCCCTTGCTGCCTCACATCTAAGGCGACACCATCTTCAACGTGCTTCCGCATGTGTGTGAGGAGCTTCTTGAATGCTGTGCGCTCCTGACTGTTGGCTGGTACCCGGTCCACTGGTGTATCAGGTCCTAGAGTGGTTCGCCAGGCTTGAAGTGCCTTGAGCAGCAACACGACTGCAGCCACATACATGTTCTGTTGGTCTAGCTGTAATGCGCAACAATATTCGGCAATCAACCGTATGCAACTGCCAATGGTGACTGTTGCACACCATTAGAATGCAACAGCAGGGCAGCAGGGCCAGGGCACACTGCAACAGGGAAACTGGAAGTTTTCTTCCCCTCAGATTAATCAGAGTAAGCCAGCGGGAAGGATGAAAGAAGGATGTTACAAACAAGTCACACAAGGGACATCTGACCTGCTTCACAAGACTGCAGCATCTGCTGGTGTACAACTGAGGCAGGCATCAGCACGAAAGAGAGCAAGCACAGTCAACATAACATAGATAGGGCATGTGCGGAAGTGTCTGTTGCTCACCATATGGTAAGTGTTGGTGTGTGTGCTTGTCCATGCTTTCCAAGTGAAAGTTGTTGACCCACTCGAGCAGCGCAGGCCAAGGACAAGTCAACCTGCAGGATGCAGATGTGTTGTCCGTCTGCTAGCACAATTTGAAGGATTTGATCCTGACTATGATGGCAGTATCAAACTCATACTCTTCAGGATGCTAGCACTAGACAACTATAATGCAGGTACATCACCTGACTGCGTGCAACAGTATGCAGCAAGTGCTGATATAACAAGGTATGCAATGCTCTGTGGAAGACAATCAACAAGACAATGCAAGAACGTAGCCGAAGCTGTAAGTTGCAACAAACGGGTCCACTGCAGGATAACAAACAGTTGCACCTGCAAATTGGCATCTGCTGAACCGAACCTGCTGCTATGCTCCCTTACCTAAGGTCATCTACTTGGGAGTCTGGCTTTGACTCTACTACTAGATGCTCTGGTAAACTAGCCTGTAGGCACAAAGTGCACACACAGATGCGTGACCGAGAGCAATTGGTGAACAGCAAAAAGGCTCGGCGCCCATGTAGATGTTTCCTTCTGAGTGTTCCTTCTAAGTGACTTGCACAACCCTTGCCTGATCCGGGAGTAGGCAGTGGAGAGGAGATTCAGGCTGCTTGCTTGATGCTGTCGGTACCTTAACTTTTTGCTGACGGCACAGCCAGCGAGGTGAATGCTAGAACCTTGTTCACAGATATTGAAGACTGCCGTCTCCTTTGCTGGTGACAGCTGTTCAGCTGCTGTCGTTGCCGCACCTAATTCAAGCCTGCAGCTTGCTACAGCTTACCCTCATATACCCCATAAGTCCATATGAGCGGGCTGCCAGCAGCTTTATGCCTTTGTTTCGGCACAAATCATCCAGCTTCAGCAACTGCTGCTCACGCATCTGCAGGAACAGATGTGGTTGCACGGCTCATCCAGCAAGCTTGGATGTTGAATAGGCTGTTCTTTGTTGGCTATTTGTGCTCGCTGAATGGTGTGGACAAAACTTATAGATCGCTGCTGCTGTGGGGTCAAGGCACAGCTGCCACTGCTGCTGTGCATGTCATGCATTTCCACCCGCTGTGGGTCATGACCCTTGGGACTGCTGTGTATGACCAGCCACACCTGAGTAGCTATGACCAGATCAAAGTTGTCAAGGAACTGAGAGTGATTATCTAGTAGCTCTTCTGGTGTGTCTTCTATGTAACTGCCTGACACGCTGTCGTTCATCTCCTTCAGCAGGTCAGTGACCACCTGAGCCCTTGATTGACCCATGCGGCTAGCATCTATGAGAAAGTTATTGCCTATATCACGTGGCTCCACTTTCTGTCCGTCTACGATTGTGAAAGAGGCGATGCCTCCCAGCACAAGGTTCTTGAGTGTTTCAGAGCCAGTTGGGCTGCAATTCAGCAGAGCTATCCTGCTGGACTCCAGACGCTGCTGGCCTTCTGTACCCCAGATACGTATCTGTCTATCGTAGCGCTTTGCTTTGCTGTCCTGGGCAGAACCTGATGGAGGAGGGGAGGACGACATCAAGTGCCTCTGTGCAGCCAAGCCTCACTCGCACTGTCAAGACGTTTCACTGGATCCAGACACTATTTGCGATATCTAAACGTCCTTGGGACCCCGCTGGGCCCGATCAAGTGGAACTCGCGGTTGATCGTAGGGGCCAACCTCCAGCAGTGTTGGCGAAGGGACAAACTACAACGCAAACGCCACCTACGACCTCATAAGATGATTCTCAGACTCTCCCTTGGGCATGCTGCGCTGGCTGGCAAAGGCACTGGAAAAGCGGGGGTTGTCATACTGGGAGTCGCAGTGTTCAAATTTCAGCAAACCTTGCTGGCTACCGCACCACCTTCAAGAGGCCCTCTATGCTCTGTACTACGGTAGTTACGTTACCAGTGGGTGCCTGGGTGCTCATCACTACCCGTCTGTCGCCTTGGCTACTGCTGTCACAAGGTTTGCCCATATCTGCTGCTGAAGTCCTTATACTGCTGCTCATAAGCCTGCGCTGACGCTTTTGTTACCGCCAAGGCTGCTTGCACGTCTGCTGCTGTTACTGGTCCTAGCTGCATGGAGGCTGCCAAAGGTGCAGTTTCCAATGAAACAGCTTCACCTGCAGCCCTTGATGAGCTGCTGGTGCTGCTGGCTGCTGCAGGGGCATCAATAGCTGTGCTGTTGCTGGCTCCTGCTGGGACTGCCTCGTACACACTGGGTTCCAACACAGCCATCAATCTCCGCAGCGGCCTCATGGCTGCTTCCTTGCACACCACTGTAATGTCTGACCCTGCACCAACAGCAACGACTAACAGGCATTGGCACCGCACAATTGCAAACGCCAAGTCCCATAATGTAGCAGCCCTGGGATTGAGGGAGTGAACCAGCTTTCACCATATACAGTGAGTAGGCATTGCTTCAGGTGACTTCACCAACCGGGTACCCAGCACACCTGAAAACCCCTGGGTAGCTGCTGCCAATTTGCCAATGTCCACATCTGGCCCAGCCCTCGGCCCCAGCAGTGTCGACAGCATGATAGTCCGGGCTGCCAGGTCAGGTAGGGGAACCAGGATACGCTTTTCCAATCGCCGCAATAGAGCCTGCAGACACGAAAACAGCAGCCGCCATGTATGGCCACTATACTCAGGGGTAGCTCCGGGCCGGTGCTTCGTGGCCGCGGCTGAAAATCAATTGCCACCAGCATACACTGCAAAATGAAAATGAGTTGGCAGGTTCCGCTTCTGTCTTGTGAACTGAGAGGCGGCCAGATTGTCACACCGTACTGCCACAAGGTTGGAGCAAACTTACCATGTCAAGCTCCCAGGGCAAGTTTGTGGCGCACAGGACAAACACCTGGGGCTCTGGCTCTCCGCTGTTGCCGCCTTTGCTGCTCCTAGCCAAGCCATCCATCTGTATCAGCAGCTCAGTTTTCATGCGTCTGCTGGCCTCATGCTCACCCTCAGCTCCTCTGGCACCCATCAGGGCATCAATCTCATCTAGGAAGATTGTTGAGGGAGCATGATGGCGTGCCAGGTCAAACAGCACCTGCAGGACGGCAGCAGGAGCAGTACCACAGGATGGGGTTACATGCCTGTCAGGCTAAGACCTGAGTACCACATTCAATTGAGGTGCAATACTCCTGCTGCTCCTCTTGAACCTGTATGAGAGTGCCAATCCAATCCAAGGCAATGGTTGAGGCAGCATGATTGTGCCAGGTCAAACCAGATCAAACAGCACCTGCAGGACAGCACCAACAGCGCCAACCACCTTTCCGATTTAGGTCACTATCACACCCGTTGAGGCACGTGCTGCTGCCGAGTCATCATCAGCTGTCACAGACCCAAGTGCAGCAGACGTTCTCTAAGCTACTAATGATGGCACAGTGCTGTTGTGGATTGCGGACATGGGGCTGTACTCCTCTGAGCAGCATTTTTCACGAGGTTCAACTGCTCCGTGAATATGTTGTTTAGGCTTCTGCAGGGTGTGCAGGATATGGGGCGGCCAGCTTGCGCAAGCTGTATGCATCCACTGCCTGCAAACTCGCGTGCCACTATGAGTGCCAGTCACTGCTCTTCTATGTGCCAGTCATTGCTCACCCGGACCAGCTTTTCACTGTCTCCTCTCCACTTGCTGATGATACTGCTAGCACTGATGTTGAAAAAGGTTGTCTTGCACTGCGTGGCTACTGCTTTTGCCAACAGGGTTTTGCCAGTGCCAGGAGGTCCATACAGCAGAAGACCTCTCCAGGGGGCTAGCAAACCAGTAAACAGTTGAGGGTACTTCAAGGGCAGCACCACTGACTCCTTCAATAACCTACAAGCAGTACAGTTGAACCTAGCACCTGTCACAGCTGTGGGGGAATACAACATACACCTGCAGAGTTCCTGCGCCACATCATGCAACATGACCAAAGTACCACACTGCTGCTGTGATAACAGGTGTGCAGCATCACGCCATTGCAAGGTTTACATCATCGAACAATGTTAACACTAAACTGGTGCCAAGTGGAAACACTCTGGCCAGACGGTTAGTAGCAGAATCTACGCACTCATAACCCAGCAAACACTGCTACTGCTTACGATCCATCTGGTCAGCAGCAACGACACTGACAGGCTGTGCAATCGGCTGCCAGGTCATGCACTTGCGCCTTGGGTCTCGCTGCCAGTCTAACAAGGACACTACTGCCAGCTCATTAGTCTGTAACAGTCCACTGATTTCACACCTCTTGGCTTCATCTAGTCCTGCAATGTCTTCCCAGTGTACATTAGGGCTCTCTAAATAGATGTCCCTGCTGATAGCCGAACCAAGCTCACGTAACTCGCCCAGCAAAGTCACCTGCAGCAGGGTTGCATGATGCCGCAAACCTTGGTCAGCATGACAAAATCAGGAATATCAGCGTGCAGTCATGGTATGTCTTCCTGGCCTCCGAGCCACTTGTTGCAGAAGCACCTGATAGCAACTTGCAAAGCTTAGCAGATGATTGTATTGTCCTGAGTTGTATGAAGCACATCTGAAGTTGGGCTGTACTGCTTGCTAAGAGGCTTCAGCCGCTGTTTGCTAGTGCTGCATGCCTTGGTGGCCATCCTGCTGGTCTGCGCAGCTCATTGAGTACAGCCCCAGCATGGTTTCAGCCAGCTGCTGTCCTGCAGCACAAGAATCAATGCCACTACCAACACTGCCGTGTTGGCGCTTGCAGGAACAGCTGCCCAGTGCTGTCCTCACCGGCAAAGGCTTCAGCAAACGTCTTGCATGGAAGTCCTCACCATCGCTGTCATCATCACTGCTTGCGGACCCGCCCCTGATGGTTGTGCCAGGCTTGTTGCCTGCTGCATTACTGGGTGCTGCGATCTGCAACGAGTAACAGTGTGTGGCAGAGCCAAGTAAGCAGATACGCCAACCCCAGGACACCCAGCAAAGGGTGCAGGTGAAGGATAAAACCGTGGATAGTAGCACAAGCTGGCCCATGACCAGGAAAGTGAAGCCGCAACCCTGCAGGACCTATAGTGCTGCAGGAAGCCAGTAGCTACACATCCTGCAGGATGGGGGGCTGTCGGCTTGTGCATCTTGAGCAATCTGCGAAATGGCTGATTAGTCCCTGAAGACTGCACAAAGTCAATAGACTGTCGTTTGTTGTGTTTAGTCATTACACTCATGCCGCCTTCGTGCATGCACACATCTCACCGAGCAGCCCTGGCCACTGATCTGAATGCCAGGTTCTCTACAATCAGGGTTTGCTTTGGCATTATCTGATGCCTGAGAACTGTTACTGCTTCCTGCCTCTGCTGATTTGGGTTTCTGTACACCAGCCACTGACCGCTGTTTCAAACCGGGCTCTGCGCTATTGACTCCTGTATGTGCTGCTCCGTCTACAGCTTTCTCTCTGCGTTGGCGTGCTGCAAGTTGTCCGCTGAAAGGTGCAGGTAGGGCGAGTGATCCCCCTTGGCTGCTGCGCTCAAACATAAACAACATGCGCTCATACATATCAGCCGTTGACCTGTTCCTTCAGACAGCAGTGCGTGGCTGAGCACTTGGTTGCTGCAGTGTGGCATGCTCATTGATAATCCACAGGGCAGACTTGATGATACAGCCGGTTCTGGTATGAGACAGCGCTTCGGCGCTTGCAAGTGTAGCTGCTGCTTACTTTGAAGGGCTCTCATGTTGCACAAGGCTGGGCCGCTTGCTGACTTGCCTGACCACTGCAGCCTGCAGCAAGCACTCAGCTATAATTGCTATCTGTGAGCGTTTTGTGCAGATTCCAGTCAACAGCAGTTGCTCACCTCCTCTGCAGAGACCTTTCTGACAAGCTTTGGCTTTCTGCCAAACTTTTCTTGTTGTAACTCCTCGTACTCTTGGACGATCCGCAGCAAGTCGACATTGTCCGCTACATCAATCTATACAAAGCGTAAATTCCGGTTCCGCTGTGTATCGGGCGTGTTAGGGGAGCAGAAAGGCACACCTTCGACAACGAAACGTTTGACTCGACACTGAGACGCTCATGAGCATCTGTATAACCATGATCGACTAAATGTCGCAGTACCAGAACTATGATGTTTCGCCTTCTCTCCTGTTGGCGTTTCTCTTCAGCTTCCCTCCCTTTCGCAGCTGCCTTCAACAAGAGTGCATCCATCAGGCACAATGGCGCATGTCAGGATAGAAACAGGTCTACAATCCTTTGATTGTAGACCTTACATCCACATCCGATCAATCAATGGCTGCACTGGGGGGGTCGGAGCTGGGGCAAAACAGGGGGGGTGCGTCTAACGCGCAGGGCTGACCAAGAATCGCTGCCGGGTGTTACAACGACCAGAGTCCTCCTGGATGCGCAGATGCCGACATCGGCGCCCGCAAAGTATTCATTTCAACT